>CATIWQ010034578.1:0-13155 GCA_949673415.1 Euphorbia schlechtendalii
TCTGCTTTTATTTTATTCTTTATCAATTTATTTTATTACCAAAGTATATTAGTTAAAGAACGGCTCCATTTGCGAAGGCTTTAAGAATTTCATTGCTATGCTTTGCTTGTCATTTCATTGCTAGGGAAAAGACAAGTCATGGGCTACTTTTAGTCTATTTTACAATGTTTTCTTAAGGTAGAATAATAAGTTATTAATTAAAATTTTGCTCATACATTTTTTATAGGTGCAAGCTCATGGATCTGATGCAATGGTTTATGATCATTTGTGAGAAACCCTTAACTTCTTCGGTTGGATTTCTATGAACACCAGCTCGGATAGTAAAGTCAGCAACCATTTTGTAAATTATAAACATATATACTTTTAGTAGCATTATTTTTAGTTTGTATAGTATTATGTATTTTTAGTTCTCGTTTGAATTTGTATACAATTAAACATTATTAATTATATAAAAAAATGAATTTTAATTTTTTTGAATTATGGTATCAATTAAGTGTCTTACAAATGAGTTGCAATAAGCGCAAAAAGTGTTTCAAATGCGACATAAGTGTTTTTCAAAAAGTGTTGCGACAACTAGACATGGTGTTGCAAATATGCTAAAAGTGTTATAAGAAAAGTGTTGCGAAAAAACAACAAAAGTGTTACGAAAAATACTAACGGACGTTAACGTTGACAGCGATAGGTATTTTTTTGCAACACAAAAGAAAGCATTGCAAGTACTAAAAAAGTGTTGCAAAAAGTCACTTGTAGCAACACATTTCTTAGTGTTGCGAAAAAAAGAAAATGTGTTGCGAAAAAGACTTTTCGCAAGGGAAACATCACCAACGACTTTTTTCACAGAAAAGTGTTGCGACAAGTGCTTTCGCAACACTTTTGGCACTTTAGGTAACATTTTTTCGTTGTTGCGACAGGCCATCTATGGCGTAGTGAAACCAATTTATTTATGTTAAAGTTGGACTCACTAATCTCTGTTAACATGTTTATGTTCAATGTGGAGTCTCACATCACATGGTAACAGAATCTGTTAGAACTAGTATTTAAGCTGTTAATTTTTTTAAGGAAAAAGACCAATACCGCAACACTTGTCGCAGACATCTCAACTAGGTGGCACCTCTAACTTACAAGAGATACAACATGGTCAAAAATTCAATTAATCATTAAACGTGGTAATATACAAGAAGAGTATCACTTCTCAACTATAAGATAGAAGATTTGATGGATCTACCTAAATGTCTGTAATCGAAAAACTTAACTAATGGTTTTTACAATTAAAAATAAACCAGCATAAATGTAAGCTAGAAATAAAAAAGTTTGTAACTACATTCTCACCCCTAAAAACACTTCTATTATGGTTTGTCCATAGGGACCACGAGATGTAGAACCAAAGTGATGTTGTGAAGTCCTTATATAAGTCCTTGATAAACAATCACCATAGATGCAAGAAGCTTTATGGTGAGAAAGGTAAGACCACATTGATGCCTAACCAACAGAAAGCGCTTCACCATGTCGAGGGCTTCGTGGGAAGAACATGAGCATGTGTTCAATATACTTAGGCTAGTGGCAAAAGAAGCCCTTGTCATCTAAAAAAGCACGTCATCCTCTTTGGAATAAAAATGACATGGTTGGCAACCTCAAGTGAAACACAATTCATCTGAAAAAACGTATCTTTAGAGGGAGTAGAGAGTGTCATACTAACATGAAGTCTACAACTGGGCTTGTCCATCTCAGAGTTAGGTAGAAACCATGGCAAAAAGAGGCAGTCGTATAAGCTTTATTCGGACCTTGCTCCCATGTGAAAACGTCTCTTATGTCAGAGAAATTGGGTTGTTGTAACTTATGCCATAGACATCTCCAATTCGAACAAACATGGGTAATTTTCAAAATCCAAAGGCATAGTTGACGACATCTTTCTACCACACTAGAACGAAGACTTGCCTTTAAAAATGGTCTCGCCAAGCCACAATTACTGAACAACGTATTGCAGCTATAAGATACTGTGCAATATTTATGATTGCAAAGTGAAAACAAGTTTTGAAAAAGAAATTTCAGCGGAATTCTCGAGGTCCAATTGTTTTCCCAAAATAACATTGTATTCTCATTCCCAATTATTATTCGTGTATTTGCTAAAAAGTGGCTCCAAATGAAATCCATTTTTATGCAGCCTGAGAAGACGTTTTTCCAAACGAGGGAGAGTAATTTTCGGTCCAAGTTTACTATATCGGTAAAAGTCGTGAATATAGTATTAGTCTTTGTGTCATGTAATTTTCACATCCATTTTAAAAGCATGTTGCAATTAACAAGTTTGAAATCACGGACGAAAAACCCCCAAGCTCTTTCGGTAGAATATTGTTTCCCAACTTATTTTGCTAACTCCGCTTGATGTTGAATCTCCTCTCCAAAGAAAGTTTCTCATCAATCTAGCTAGCTTTGCATTGACGCAATTCTGGGATTTTTAGAATTGCCAAAAAATAAATTGGCAAAGAACGACATAAGATAGACAACTCCTCTCCAATTTGCTAAACGCATCTAAAATTTCAGAATAAGGGAATCTCAACACGAGACAGGAAAGCGTTTCATGCTTGTTAGAGCACCAAGGTAAGTAATCAGAAATTTATAAATGCGACATCCAAGGTTGTTTGCGCATACATGTAGCCAGTCATCCTGCACATTTATTTCCAATATTGAATGTTTATTGTAGTTAATTCGAAGTCCCGAGACCAATTCATAGCATTTAAGGACATGGGTGAGGTTTAGAATGATTGATACATCCGCCGGGAGATAACAAAGAGTGTCATCTATAAATTGAAGTAGAGAAATATCTGGTAGTGTCTCATTTAATCAAAAACCGGGCAACAGCCTTTCTCTAACTTGTTAATTATAATGAATCATTATAACGGTTTTAATAAAATTTTGTGCAAGTGTGATGAGACTAGTGCTATAATCATCATGGTTTTAAAATCTCATTTAGGCGCTATTTTGAGAGTCTCTGCTCAACTTTATGTTTTAGGATCCTATAAGGTGCTTGATCGATTTATTGTTGCATAAGTGAATTTTTCTTCCTATATGTTTCCTAGCAAGACATATTTATCAAAATACCGATATTTTAATAGTGATAGTTGAATTTCTTTAACTAATAAAATTTTGTTCGGTGTAAAAAATTACTATATTTAGCGTCCTCACTATAGAAGTTTCGTTTCAAGTATCAATCGAGAAACAACGTGCTTCAAACCATAAAATATAAGGGACTTAGAACACTTAAGTGTAATAATCAAGTAAAATATTACATTTTTTAGTCTCTTTATATCTTACGTGTGTTATTATTTTCTATTTAATGTATTTAAATATTATGATTCATATATTCATTCAAATAATATTTTTAATTTTATTGTCAATAAAAATATAATTTTCATTTAATCAATAAATGCAAATCCACCCCTAGACCCCGACTAATTCCGGAGGTTCCATCCGTCCTACTAATGATAACTATAGTTTATGAAAAATAGTGGTGTGTTATCCCTAAAACATAATTGTAATGATATAAAATGTAACTAGCATGTTCTTTTTATACTTATATTATAAATATATGAATATTAATTTGTTTATACATGCAATTTATTTTGTATTAAAATACAACCAACAGTTAGATCTTGATAGCACACCCAATACAACATATCATTAACATTTTATTCTAATAGTATAAAATGAAATAAGCATATATAATTTTGTATGCCAATATTATAAATATACAAATATTTTTGTATTTTTAATGAACTTTTTTTATGTAAGAAACAAGTAAATATTATTTTAGTTAATTTTGTTATTATTTTTTCTAATATATTTTTATACTATAATTCATATTTTTTTTCTTCTAATAATTTCAATTTATATAAAAATTCAAATCTATCTCAGCCAAGACTGGAAAAAAATCTGATGTCCCCATTTCTATGTCCTATTCAATGTACCCCATTCAAAATTTGACAAGTGTAAGATACAAAGGAAAGAGAATCCCACTAACAAGAAAGAGAAAATTAAAATGATAAAAAAATTTCAAAAATTTACACTTGTTAAATTTTAAATGGGGTACATTGAAGGGGACACAGAAATGGAGACATCAGATTTTTTTCCACCATGACTAGTCCCCGTCCTGGACCGGATGCTCCAATCGTCCTCCTAGCATTTAGGGATTTTTAGAATATTGATAATTATAGCTGATAAGAAAAATGGTGGCATGCTATCCCTTTAAGTTACTTGTGTATCGAGGAAAGCTATTTTTTAATTAAAAAACTAAGAATATGATAAGTTAATCGTTATTATTTAATTTAATTTGCTTTCCCACACGTACCTTTATATAAACTCAATCATTTTGTTCTATCATATTACATACAAAATAAATTCATAGCCTTAATTTCTCTTGTTCTCTCTCTTAAAAAAAACAATGGGCAAGCTAACGAAATTTGAAGCAAATAATGTGGCATTAAGTCCATTAACGTTTTTGAAAAGAGCTGCTTCTGTGTATTCAAATCGTTTCTCTATTATATACGAAGGGACCCGTTTCTCTTGGTCTCAAACTTATGCCCGTTGTTGTTCTATTGCCTCCTCTCTTGGTTCCCTCGATGTCATCAAAAAAGATGTTGTAAGTACTTCCTCCATCCATATTGTTATCTCATTTATTGGTATATATAATAGTATATTGTTTCAAAAAAATATATAATAGTATATATGGTGTCAGCGGAAATCTAAATCTCTTCATATTGAAAAAGATGTCTTTACCACCCAACAAAATATAGCTGCAGGTTTGACATGTGGTTATTGAACTGGTGATGTTATAATACATGGTTTTGAAAAACGCACCAAACTAGTCAGAAGGAGTAACTTTTTTTAATTGTCCCTCAAGAAAGTTAAATAATTCCTTTAAAATTCTAATAAAATTTATTAACTTGAACATCGGTTACAATTACTTCATCTTACAAACAACAACAACATAATCCCAATTAACTATCAAAGCTCCTGCACAAGCGGTGTAAGGGGAGTCGGGGTGGAGTTGCAACAACTATTTGTGATATCATAATAAAAAAAAGTACAAAAAGTTAATGAATCATTTTATTTTAATCCATTTATAATCCAAAGTCAAAGTAATAAATCTTTCACCCCATCAAAATAATGGACATGTTTACTTCATCTTAATCGTATAATATAGCAAGGGTGATGTTTTTCATTATTTATAAATAATTTATAGTCATGATCATATTTCAAATCACTAATTTGAAAGTTTTTTAATAAAAATTGAGAACGAGAAATGTTACAAGGTGAATATTTCAGTCACGTTGGCAGCTTCATTATCCAAAACAAATACAATCTAACTCTGTCCTATTAATAATAGAAAATAAATGCAAGTCATTACAAATCAGAAAAGAAAAGACATAAATCAAGTAATAAATAATAGCACCATGCTACAAAAAATTATGAACAGAAAACTCAAAACGAAAAGGATACACAACTTTCCACCAAATAAGACTCGAAGATAATCGACCATGTAGACAACTACAAGGCAATCACTATTTTTGAAATTATAAATAGTTATATAAATATTTATAAGTCACAAAATTTGCATTCAAAATGTTTTTTCAGGGATTAATGTGAAAGATATCGAAAATTCAGGGATTATCTAGTTACAAATAAGATTTGATTGTCGGACGGGATGGGCGGGGCTCGGACCGGGTTTCATTGGGCTTTTTACTAAAGCTATCAACCAAAGCTCGGCTCGCCCACACTTTATAACTTTGGGCTGGTATAAGGTTACGATGCCATTTCTAAACTCGGTCATGATCCATTTAAAAGACTTTTTCTTATTAAATAGAAATATAAGGATAAAATTTATATGTATATAATTACAATATATATTTGAATATATTAATATACAGAAGAATTTATTCAAAATACCTATCAAATACAATAACTAATACATATTTAAGAAAATTATACTTCGGGCCAAACCTGGGTTGGATATTTATAAAAAAAACCAACCTGGCCCATGAAATTTTGAGCTTTAGCCGGGCTCGGGCCCGAACTTGATAAAAAATTAAGTGTTCAAGTTTGGTTCATGGAAACGAGCCCAACTGGTAACCCAACCTGCGAACAGTTCTAATTAACATTTACCAAAGAATTTGAACAGGTATAGTATTGAGATTTACTGAATTAGAAGTCATGAAGTATATATAATGTAGGGAAATTATCGATTTTATTCTTGTTATGATTTATTATTTGCAAAAATATATTTTTAAGAATTCATTTTATTTTCTTATGTTTTTATGTTCTGATTTTACATTTTTATGTTCTTATGTTTTGATTTTACATTTTTATGTTCTTATGTTTTGATTTTACATTTTTACGCTCTGGTATATATCTATTATATGTACATGTGTTATATATCTGTTATATGTCTACTATATAAATATCAAATATATTCATGTTTGTTGTATCCTTCACTCAAACTGTTTTAACACATCTATTATATACATACTATATACCAGTCATATATTTAGAGCGTAAAAAAAATTTGAAATAATTTTCATATAATAATGTAAAACTGAAACTTGAGGAGGATTTTTTTGTAATTTGATAAAGTTTAGGTAAAATATATATATTTTACCTTGGACTTTTACGTAAAAACCCCTTTAATGTATGTTTAGGTATCTATTTTGGCTCCAAATATTCCAGCTATGTACGAGATGCACTTTGCGGCGCCTATGGCAGGGGCAGTACTGAACACTATCAACACGAGGCTAGACGCCAAAACTATCGCCACCATTCTCCACCACTCCGAAGCTAAGCTCTTCTTCGTCGATTACCAATTTGTCCCTCTTGCAAAGGAGGCCCTAAGTTTACTAGCACACCCCTTACAGATCATCGTAATTGATGACATTGGTTCTCCTTCTAGTGTCCATCTAGGCGAATTGGAGTATGAACAACTCGTCCAAAGGGGCGACCCGAATTACTCGGGCGAGGCACTAGAAGATGAATCGGACCCAATCTCGTTGAACTACACATCAGGAACAACATCAGAACCGAAAGGAGTTGTTTACAGCCATAGAGGCGCTTACCTTTCCACTCTTGACGTGATTCTCGGCTGGGAAATGGGAACTGAACCCGTTTACCTTTGGACCCTCCCGATGTTCCACTGCAACGGGTGGACTTTCACGTGGGGGATCGCTGCCCGGGGTGGAACAAATATCTGCATCTGCAATATCACGGCTTTGGACATGTATAGAAACATCGATCTCCATAAAGTAACTCACATGTGTTGTGCTCCTATTGTTCTAAGTATACTTCTCAAGGCGAAAGAAGAGGAACGACGAAAAATTACTTCCAAGGTAAAGGTCCTCGTTGGAGGAGCGCCACCTATGGCATCGCTTCTTGAAAAAATAGAGCCGTTGGGGTTCCATGTGACACATGGTTATGGGCTGACCGAGGCCACTGGACCGTCCTTGATTTGTGAATGGCAAAGCCAGTGGAACGAACTTTCGACCGAAGATCAAGCAAAACTGAAAGCTAGACAAGGGGTTAGCTTTTTATCGATTGCGGATGTCGATGTTAAGGATTTAGCAACAATGGAAAGTGTTGCTAGAGATGGAAAGACAATGGGGGAGATACTTTTAAAAGGGAGTAGCTTAATGAAGGGCTATTTTAAGGATGAAAAGGCTACCCTTAAAGCTTTTGAAAATGGCTGGTTCGCGACCGGGGATGTTGGTGTGATACATCCCGACGGGTATCTTGAAATTAAGGACAGATCGAAGGATGTAATAATATCAGGTGGCGAAAACATTAGCAGCATCGAGTTGGAGTCTGTGTTGCATAGACATCCTAGGATTACTGAAGCAGCTGTTGTTGCAATGCCGCATCCTATTTGGGGAGAAAGTCCTTGTGCTTTTGTTGCTGTGATGAAAAATTGCGATGGAAAATCGGATGTTATTACCGAGGAAGACGTCATTGAATTCTGTCGGAAAAATGTTCCTCGTTTCATGGTTCCGAAAAAGGTGGCGTTCTTATCGGAGCTGCCAAAGACTGCCACAGGAAAGATTCAGAAGTTCCAATTGAGGAGCTTGGCGCAGAGTTTTCAAATTCTGAAAACCGATAAGATAAAAAAGCTGTAAAATCCCATGAAGTCAACAAGGAGGAAAAGCTATGTTCTGTCTAATATTGTATTATTATTGATTGTAAGAAAAGTTATTGTGAATTTGAAATTGTAAACACCAAAAGCTGTGTTCTTTCTAATTTAATGAAATAATCTCATTCACCAAGAATCAATCAAACATCTCCCGAAATCGAGCTAGAGACTTCTTATGGAGCTTAGTTTTGTAACTATCGCCAGGCTGTACCTTTAAGCTAGGATCCACTTTCTTGTGCTGACTCCCTAATCCTGCCTTATTATCGACCGATTGTGCTTGCACTGGTTCTACTGTTCCACTTCCATACTTTCCCAGTCCCTGTCAATCATAGCACATACCGACCGAACCCAAAACAGAAGAAACCATCCCCAACCGAAAATGTTAAAAACCTATTGTGTATTACATAAACAAGCATTTTGATAACAGTTACTCAATAAAATCATCAGAAAATTGAAAGAGTGGATAGAGAAAGAGATGATACCAATCCTTCTTGCCAGCCCATAATGCGAAGCATTTGATTCCCCACATTGCTCTCATCAATTGCCTTGTCTTCTGTTATCACCTCGTAAGTCTGAGCACTGTCGTTCCAATCCGCAGCACCAACACCAGGCGGGAATGGCATTGAATCCACCCTTTTTGGTGACGAATCCCGATCTTCAAACACAAAGACTCCTCACAAGTTAATGACAATCATAAAAGAGACATTAAAGTATGGCAAAACTACAAATTGGCAGATATTATTCCTAAAGCCAAATGCATTGTTGGCCCTTCAAACTCAGCACCTTTTACTTAGATTACGCCCTCACCTTTGAAAAATCACTACCAGCCACCTAAACATGACAAAATCATAGTAGTCAAGGCGCTGAGGCACACTCAAGGTGCAAGGCCGCGTCTTGGGCTTTTTGGCCGCCTAGGCGCGCCTTGAGGTGCTCTAGGCGCAAAAAATAGCCTAAAACTCCTAAAGGCGCAAAGGCTCGCCGGAGAGCCTAGTCGCGCCTTTGACTACTATGGACAAAATAGCCCTTTTTAGCCCCCTCGGTGCCATGTGTCACCTTTTGACTGTGTTTGACTTTTCAAAGACGCTGACAGGGACATTTTAAGGTTGGGGTGGCATCCAGTGAAAAGTGTCAAGTTCGGGTAACTATGCATTTGGCGAATTCCTAATAATAAGTGTCATAACTCATGACAACACCAAATTACAAAATTTTTATCATTCCAATATGATGTGCCTGAAATAAGATAATCACTCTTCAAAAAATTTTATAACAACTTACTTGAATCCCTAAGCACGATATCTGCCAGATCATCTACCACATAAGATGACGAACCATACAAGCTCCTTCTCTCAGCCGCACGATCCCTGTAGGTCTTCTGAGACAAGTCCTTACGAGTTGTAGAAGTTGGAATCTCAGAAAAGCGCCTTTTTGCACTAGAAATAGCAGCAGCAGGAGTATAAGAACCCAATGCCGATGCATCAGTTCTGAAGGGTCTTACAACTGCACATGTTTCCATATTTTTCAACGAATCAGAAGAACCTGAATATGAATTATCGGATTTCTTAACCCCTTTAAATGGTCGAATATCAGCTGACTCAACAGCCACACGAGTTGCTTGCTCCTCGTGACTTCTCTGCTTCCACATTGTCAACAAATTCTTCATTTTCTTGTTGCTAGCGAAAATACTACTTTTCGAAGCCACCTTGATCTCTTTCGCCTTCTCCTTTTCTTTCTTCACTGGAGCAGAAACTATTACTTTTCTATTATTGGATGAATTTGATGGTTTAGAATACTCAGACTGATTATCAGATGTTTTATAGTCACTGTGATCTGTAAAAGGCATATAGTGCTGCATTTGATTGTCATAGGTATACCAAATCCTAGTATTACCATCATAATAAAGACCTGCATAAAACAAGAAATCTAAGCCAATTTATGAAACATCCTTTCGGATGGATTTCAATTCATTTTATATAGAGTTTATTTTAAGTTATCCATATAATGAACTCAATTGAATTAATATCGGAAATTGGAACTGTATCCAAGCCTAGAATTCAAACCAGGTCCATCAGCTTGACTAATTCTGCCTAATCATAAGTCTTGATTCATCAACTAACTAACAGCGTATATAACTACAGAAAACATTCATAATTGATGCTGAATGATTCAATTTCGATTTCATATCACAGAGATATAAGAGAAAATCAGACCTGTATTAGCGTCGTAGTACAATCCAGAAGCAGCGTCATAGTAATAGCCAGATGATTCATCCCATACAAATCCAGAATGTGGAGCGGAACCATATTGCTCGAGTGCAGCAGAAGATTTATTATCGGGATTGAACTCCTTTGACCCAACAGCATTATACTGAAACCATTAGAAATTGGATTTGTTTGAGAGTTTTATTTTTTCACACCGACTAATCAGTTTGGCGTGCTTTCTGTGGTTGGTTTTATAAAAATTTAAATTTTATGATTTAATTTTGAATAAAACAATTCATATCATTACTAATTAAACAATAAGTTGGTAGGATTAAGATGTGTTGTTCTAAGTTACCATTCGTAATTATATTAAAATTTGTAAAATTAATTTATTAAGTAAATAATTTGAAAAGAAATACTAAATAGACTCGACATCTAGATCCTACTCCGGTTGAACATCTTCAAATTTGACAACTTTGTAATACACACTAAACTTTAAAAATTAAAATTCCTCACTTCCCTCCTCACATCACATGTAAGATTGGATGGAGAAAAATGAGCAAACTAACATTTTTTAAATAATGAGAAGCCGACAAATAGTACTAAGAGCAATTGATGCAAACATATTTGGTAAGAGAGAATCTGATGAAAATCATCTCGGGTAAATCTTGATGAATTTGACTCTTCTTTAGAGAAAATTACATAATTATCCTTAAAGTTGAAAAATATATTTAAATTTGATCTAATAGACAAAAAAAAAAGAGAAAGAATACGGTAGCAATGAAAGGAAAACGATGTGCAAGACCTGTTGGGCAAATGTTGCAGCCTCAATAGCAGCAGCTGCTAGGCTGTTTGGTTGGGTTGCTCTAAAGCCATGGCCATGAATTCTCTGAGCATAATCTACTCTTAACATCTCTCCATTCTTCTCAAGACTTGTTCCATTGGTGGCTTCAAGTGCTTTTGTAGCATCTTCAACCTACAATTAAAACAACCCATCGTTAAGGGCATCACTTGTAACTTCGTACTGCTTATTTATACTCAGAAGCAATTGAGTTGAAGTTTAAGGTTAAAGTTTTTCATAGTTTGAGAAATCTTTCATGCTTGTGAGTTAGAATTCCAAAATGAATTCCAAAATTTAGTTGAAATTTACTTATTAATAATGGATGTTAGTTTATTTTATTATAATTTTACAAGTCCAATACTTACTAACAAGTCGGAAAAATCTTATTTTTATGTTAATTTATAAAATTTTTTTAAAATAGAGTAAAATAATGTGCATAACAAAAGATTATAGTAAGAATTAGTAAAGATAAATAATAGGAAAAATAAACAAAACAAAACCGAAATAACCGAACCGAATACATCGGTTCGGTTTGGTTGCTTTTTTACTTCGGTTTGGTTTGTATTTTTTTAACTATTCGGTTATCGGTTTAGTTGGTTCGGTTCGGTTATTCAACCGAACCAACCGATGAACACCCCTACTTGTATGCATCCATTAGGGTTAATTTGAAATCCAGTATCTTTTGGGTTTCTCTTTCTCTTCTCTTTCTCTTACGTTCTCTGCAACTCCCTTGTAAGATATGATATAGGATATAGAATTCCAATATGTAAGGTTTATGGGTCATCACAGAAAAGCTAATCTAATGTAGAGTAAAGCATCAATACAAATTGATTTAAAATGAAATGAAATTCGTTAATAAAGAAAAAAAATCAAGAGCCTTGAGTCAATCCAGACTGAGGAGATTGACTTAAGAACAAATTTTATTTTTATTTTTTTATTAAAGGCTCCGTTGGAAAATTAATACTTAAGCATTAATGGAGAAGTGATGGGAACGAGAGAACCTGTAAATACATAAGATTTTAATACAACAAAATCATAATGATTTATTGATAGGATAGCGAAAGGAACCAGAAGATAATCCATTTCTTTTATTATGAGAGATCATGGGTTACCTCTCCAAATAAAATAACTATTGAAAGACTAAATATGGAATAGAAAATATTCGCGCGTGAAGGTTTTTTTTATTCTTTTCTTTTTCATTTAGTTAATTAATTCACGGGGAGCTGGATGAGAAGAAATTCTCATGTCCAGTTCTGTAGTAGAGATGGAATTGAGAAAGAACCATCAACTATAACCCCAAAAGAACGTGATTCCGTAAACAACATAGAGGAAGAATGAAAGGAATAGCTTTTCGAGGAAATAATATTTGTTTTGGAAGATATGCTCTTCAAGCACTTGAACCCGCTTGGATTACATCTAGAAAACTAGAAGCGGGGCGACGAGCAATGACACGAAATGCACGCCGCGGCGGAAAAATATGGGTACGTATATTTCCCGACAAACCCGTTACTTAAGACCTATGGAAACACGGATGGGGTCGGGAAAAGGATCTCCGGAATATTGGGTAGCTGTGGTTAAACCGGGTAGAACACTTTATGAAATGGGAGGCATAGCAGAAAATATACCAAGAAGGTCTATTTCAATAGCAGCATCCAAAATGCCTATACAAAGTCAATTCGTTATTGCAAAATAGCAATATAGAACCAAAGGAAAAAGACCTTTTCTATACTAAAAAAAATGGAAGTTTCTTTTTTTGTTTTGGACAAACAATATATCTTTTTTTTTCCTTTGGATTTAAATAACACTAAAAAAAAAAAAATGATATGATCCAATCTCAGACCCATTTGAATGTAGCAGATAACAGCGGAGCCCGAGAATTGATGTGTATTTGCATCATAGGGACTAGTAATCGGCGATATGCTCATATTGGTGACATTATTGTTGCTGTGATC
>CATIWQ010034600.1:0-10490 GCA_949673415.1 Euphorbia schlechtendalii
TCTCCAGGAGGGAAACTGAGATCTCTTTTCCTCTTTCGAGTTGTTCATCCACAAAGGCCTCAATATTCTTTCCAAGTAAAGCTTTATGGAGATAGCTGAGGAAACCTTGACGGATGTCTGAACCTCGAAAACTAATGAACACATCGTACTTGTTGTTGTGATCAGCAGAAGAAGAAGCCATAAATATTTTTGAAGTGAAAATGGAAAATGGAAAATGATTGAGTAGAAGATGATTCGTTGAAGAGCAACGTGTTTAAACTGTAGGGAGGAATCGGGAGCGGAAGGTGGATGACATAATTATGAATAAGTATTCTAATTGATAATATATATAAAAAAAGTACTAAGTATATTCTAATTTATACAGAGTCAACTCCTGTCCTGTTCTCGCCAATTCAACTCTTCAATAATAATGATAAAAAACTTGAGCAATCAACTTAACATTTTGTCAAACCCATGTAAACTAAAAGTCAACATGCGGAAATATTATAAATAATTTGGAAAATGGATTTGTTTAGAAATTTCTATTTCAGCTTTTTATTAGGGTGAGCTCAAACAAAACCGGAATATTGAATTAATCTCAACTATATACAATATGGTCTATTTGATTTATGTTTTAAGAAATGAGTAGTTTCGGATTTACATGTTACTTCCTTGGTTCTTCAAAATTAGATGGATGAAATGTCTTTCACATGTTGCAAAAATGAATGTGGTAATTACACATTTATACACTACATAGAGATTGTTGGTGGTCATCACATCTTGATTTCCTTAACTCCTTTCTTAATGAGAATTACCCTTTTTTGTATTGCATTTAATTTATTACTCCCCCTCTACTAAATATTATCGTTAACCTTTAAGATAACCATACTTTATTCTCTAATAACAAGATGAGAAGATTATATGAATCAATATTTAAACATATCAATGAAGTATTGGAAAAAGAAAATATGACATTTATGAAAGGGTAAATTAGTAAATCAACTCATTCGGTTTATTGTTATCTTAAAAACTGTAAATTAGTTAAAACGACAATATTTAGTAGACGGATGGAGTAATATTTATTTTCTTTAATTATTAATGATCATTGGGCCCTTAATTCTTGCATGGGATACTGAGTGTCAATGTCGTTTGAGTATTTACTCGTTTATTAGTACGTGAAGACGTGAAGGGTAGGAAACTCTATGGTGTTTTGCAAGTTAACATGATTCACACTCTATTTTTACACTCATTTTTCTGATTGTAAAGGTCTGATACTACCTCCTCTCATAGATCTCCTCCATCTTAAAATGATTGATCTAACCAATTGTGGTATGTCAAAATTTCCAATCGGTCTTTGCTCAGTGACATCTTTGACATGTTTATATTTAGGCAGAAACAATTCTGAGAGCAAACCTGAAAACATCCAACCACTACGTCATAGATGGCCTGTTGCAACAGAAATGCCTAGTGTTGCATCGAAGTGTTGCAATTTTCATGAAAAAATCGATCTGTTGCATCACAATTGAAAAAGTGTTCAAATGTGATTGCAATAGATATGGTTGGATGTAAAATACATTTTTATTGGCAACACTTTCCTCTATACTGTTGCAAAAACACACGTGAATAGTGAAAATAAGAGGCGGGCTTATCTCCTGCTCATTTATTTGACGAAAGTTATTAAATTAACCATATAAAAAACAATTTAAAACTCTAAAAAAGATAGACTTGTCCCTCGATTCTTCCCTCTTTGGTTTCTTTCTTCAAATAACAGAACCCTACATTTTCCCTCTATCTCAAAATTTCAGTCCCACCACCACCACCTCAGGCGACGCCACCACCACCTCAGACGACGTTTATGAGAGGAGTGAAAGCGAACGTGATAGATTTAGAGAAGTAGAGGAAGAAATTTTCTAGAGCTCTAGAGATGGAAAGGATGCCGATTTTCACTAAAAAGCAGATTCTGCTTCAGAAGATTAAGAACGGCAAAAGATTTGGCTCCAATGGTGACCAAGATTACTAAAATTGACTAATTTAATCCCTCATATCTGTGTATTCTAAGGTTAGGGCTTTTCATATATTAATATTAATAGATTTTGTTCACAATTGCTAAAATCTGAACTCAGAAGAATTTGGGAAACTACATCCATTTGTGGAAGCTCAATATTATCTACATGTTAATTATATTGAGTTCAACTAAGATTTCAGTATTTTGTGTTGGAGTGGATCATATGCTGAAGCTATATTTTAAGTGTTTGGATAATATTTTCCCTGTTGGAATTCTAAAGTAGTGTTTTTAAGGTAGCATGTGGAAACTGCTTCAACTGTGGAGACTCTGGTCATTTTGCGAGGGATTGCCCAAGCGGCGATCGGGAAAACAAACTTTGAGGGATAAAGCTTTTTAATGTGCATTCAAACCCACATTTTACTCCACTCCTCTCCTTCTCTGTTAGTCTTCTTTCTTGCCTTGTAGTTTGTTTCTTGATAAACCTAGCTCTTGTTTAGCAAATGGTTATCTGATTATCCAGTATGTTTGTTTTTCTTGGGGATTTTTCTCTATGCTTTTAGTGTCAGTCTTTATGGGGATAATAGCGATCATATCTCAGTCCCCCAAAATTGTTTGGTTTGTGAAAGTGTTTTGTAGGGAGGATTAAGTAATTAAAATCGGTGTGATGGTGATGTAGGGATAGTAGAGAGACATGGGACTATTGGGTTGTTTGTTCCATTTGGTATTCTCTCTGTTTTCAATATTATCTTGCTATACACAGTTTAAAATTATACAATGCTGGTTTGGTGTCATTATCTTTGACGTTAAAAAAATGTCTATAATATACATAGTTTTGTCTATTCATTCTTGTTGGTGGAGTATACATTTGATGATGGTGCTGAATATTTCTTTGTCCCGTATTTCAACTCGCTAATTGACACTCAATCAAACTAGACTGCATGAGTAAAGCCTTGACTTTTAAATTGCCAGTCTATTTTAGTCATGAATCATGATCACTTTTCAATTGTTTAACTGATTACTAGCATATGTTTAAATATGAGAGGTATTTGCTTTTTAACCCCTTTATGCTTGGTGCCTTTATATAAAGAAAATAAAAGAAACAATTCTTCCAGCAACAGTGTCATGGAAGGACTAAGTTTATACATCATTATATTTGAAATCATCTATTAACATCACGAGTATAAAGTTAAACTCTGTAAGTTTCAGCACCTCTAATAATATTTTTATTTGTAATGTCTAATAAAGCTCTGTTAAGTACGCACTTAGGTTTTTTTCTTGTTAGCAATATGCCTAACTTTCTGTAGTTGGAATGCACTCCACCTGATGATGGTATGACTTACTTCTCAGTTGACTTATGCTTTGTATCGTTTTGCTTTATTCTAGATAGTGTACATCAAATAGATGTCTGTAATTGTTGTATAATTGCACTTAGGAATTCTACTTAGTTTGGTTAGGTACTACCTACATAGGTAAATGGTTTACTCTTGATATTTTTGGAAAATGATTCTCGAGTCATTATATATATTGAAATTTCGAAATTGATCTTTTTGTATCTGCTAGCTTACCCTGAATTGTACAATTTGAAAGAGATATTCTGAATGTTCCCTTTTCAATATCAGATTTCTGAAACTAAATATGGAATATTATTTTTATGCAGCATGATTCAACAAGTTCGAAATTTCTTCGTTGAGACTAATGAGCCTAGTGATGCAAGAAATGTATGTATCAGTACTTTTAACTTGGAATTTACTTTGCTAGCATATTTTTGCTAATTTTGTAGTAGTTCCTGTCTAAGAATATTGTTTTTCTTTTTTTAAGTGTTTTGTAGTTTTACAACATATTAAACTTTTTGCTACATTATGTTTTGTAGTATATGGACTTATGGAATTATATATACTAGTGTGGCCTACTTAGTTTCGAGGTTTATGTTTATCCAATTTCATTTATTTTTGTATTTTATACTGTATTAACGTGTAGCATAATGCCTTTATGGATTTATTGCCTCGCAATTTGACATCTTAATTGTTTGTTGTTTTAGATATTTACAAATTTCCTCTCAAGCGCGATGATACATGCAAATCGACCTTTTGTTTTGAATGAGTGGATTCAAACAAAGATTGAATGTTACAAAGTTTCTGGTACTGTTGAGGTTTGTAATTAGAACACAATTCTAGGAAGCATTAAGAAACAAAAAAATGGAAATGATAATAAGGCTTTTTCTGAGAATGGTATGCGCTATTCCTAGAAGTTTGACAAGTGAATGAACATTTTTATTTCAAATTTCAACTCTTAATTTTCAGTTTGTAATTATTTATGTGCCCAGAAATTTGATATTCTATTCAATTTCTATGCACTCTTCTATTTGTACCATTTTTCTTTATCATAATTTTGGAAGATTTACTTGTCTTCTAAAGATGAACCTAAAGCATCAAGTGTTAAGAGTGCATCTGAAGTGTCTTCCACCTTTGTTACTCGCTCTAAAGTGTCTGCAATATCTAGAACACCTTATGTGTATTTTTTGTTGAAGGTCTGGAAACGGGATCAAAGAGGGAAGAGAAAAAGTTTGGATCTAACGTATCACATTTACGGAAATATTCAGAGATAGTAGATAGATCAATGGAAAGATTTGTTTCTGAAATATCATCCTTTAGATTCTTTTCAACTGGTTCCCGTGCTAGCAATCTCCGTGCTTCGTTGAAAGATATTCGAAACACTAAAAATGAATCTTGATTCGGACCAAGATTGATACTCAATTTGATGACACATTTCAGATTCTTGAAGGCTTGAGTTGCAGACTACCTTTATAGTGGTGTTGCAGCAGGCCATCTATATCCTGTTAGGATATCATTTCTAGTAATATGAAGTTATTTGGTATAGTGACAATCTTAATATTTGCACGCTATAAAACATGCAAGTTCATAAATAAAACATTCTGATAAGCTCTTTTGATTATTGGTTTCTTTTGATTGGTGGCTTTTCATATTAGATTTAGCTATTTGCGAGGCCTTAATCAGCTCTTTGTTTTTTTCCTTTGTTGTTATTGATTATCAGCTACTTTCTTTTGTTGTATCATTTGTAATCGAAGCATTGCTAATTTCAAGATAGTGATGATTGAGTTAGTGCCAATTTTTTGTGGTTATTTTTAGTGGCAGAAAGGAGAGATATGCCTCGATATCTTGAAGAATGCCTGGAGTCCAGCTTGGACGTTTCAGTCTGTTTGCAGAGAAATAATTGCTTTGATGACCCATCCTAAACCTGATAGCCCTTTGAACTATGATTTTGGTAAGTTGAATAGCTACAATCATATTGTATTACTGTATAGTAGTAGGCATTGTTATGTATGAACACTTGGCTGGAGAGAAAATTTAAAGAGTGAGTGTAATAAATAAGAAGATTCAGTTTTGAATAAATTTCGTTAAGATAGTTCACCTTGTTCATAGTTTTTGAATCTGTTCATTTCCATTTTTAATGCAGTCTATAAGAAATGGAATGTGATTAGTGTATCGATTTCCACCTCTTTTGTGCTGAACTAATTGATTTCTTGAAATAGGAGTATTAACATAATGTGATGAGGATTATAATTTTTATTAACATCTTTTTTGTTATTATCCATGGTTGTTTGGTGGTAGAATTGGTAAATTTTTTTTTGCTTTGTTGTATTTTCTGCTAGTCATATTGCAACTAAATTCCTTTGACAATGTTCACCATAACACTAGTGACTAGGCTATTTCTTTTCCTTTAGCTTTTTTAATTTTTGTTCCAAATCTTTTGTTTTTGAAGGAAGTTTCTATTTTCATTGAAGAATTGTTATTTCTACTATAGTTGGCTTTTAACAAGTGCAAAATTTCTATTAACAGTCTACAATAGAAGTATTTAATTTTGGATGTACTGATATTTTTTAATTTTGGGTTTAGGTTACCTGGTTTTATTTCCTCTATGTTATTTCTTTTTTGCTGAATTTGTTATATATTCCAGGTTGTTTCATGACCTTTAAAAGGTCTTAAACTTACATTGGATATTCTAGCTTACATCTTACTTTATCACTTCTTGTTCTCACTTGGGTTTTCTTTTATATAGGCAATGACTCCAACATTGATTGAACAACATTAGGCACTACAATAATTGAAGATAAACCATGGAAATAACAATGTTTCTTGTATGGAGATAGATCAAGATTTTTATATTATGGTATTTTAATTTTATATCATGTACTTTTTTTCACCTTTATTTTTTTTCTAAATTTTCGTACAATTATATATTATGTATTATGAAATATTTAACTTATATAAAATTTAATAGTTTTTGCTAGTATTACAATGTGTTTAATAAAAAAAGTTACGATATTGTAGAATTGTATTGAAATTGTGCACTCAAGTGTTTAGAAAGTAGTGTTGCAATAATGGGAAAACTTGTTGCAAATGTGAAGCAAAGTGTATTGTAAAAATGTTGCAAATTTAAATAAAAATGATGCAAATGATAAATAAAGTGTAAAAAGAAGTGTTGCTTTTGCAGTAAAAAAAGTGCTACCATTATTCTAACGGCCTTTAACCGTGATGGCGGGAGAGTCATTAGCAACACCAAATATGGTGTTGCAACAGGATTAAAAAGTGATGCAACAGGATTAAAAAGTGATGCAACAGCTGTCTGTTGCAACACAATTTTGGTGTGTTGCTACAAATACGAAATGTGTTGCAATAGGCACCTATTGCAAAGAGAGTAGAACCATCACTTTTTTTGCGATAAGTGTTGCAACAGAAGCTTTTGCATCATTTTTAGCACTTTATGCAACATTTTTCCGGTGTTGCAACAGGTCATCTATAGCATAGTGAACACATTTCAAATCTCTGGACTAGAACCAATGTTCCAAAATTATGAAACATCTGTATTGATGGAAAATGATGAGGTATGATTTTCTTCTTTATTGTTTGCACATTATTGATATTGTGCGTGTTGTTAATTAGTTATTACATAAATATAGTTTCGTTCTATCTTAGATTCTACTATATATGTATATTTTTTATTGTAGTTCTTAAAAACTCTCATGTGATGTTTAGCAGCATCCATTTGTTTCATGTTATAGAGACATTATTACAAGGGAAAATATAGGAATTATAATTATTTTGTTACCTATTATGTGGTCAACCTGTGTGCATGAATACTTGTAACTTCTTTGAATAATATACATATTATCAACTCTTGATCTTCTCTGTAATTCTACATGGTACCAGAGCTTCAGTGTCTGTTATATTCATTGAAAACTCTCAGCGTATTTTTTCAGATTCTTAGACCAACCCATTTTGGCGTTTCTTCTCTTCCCTTCTTTTAGACTTTATTTTTTCTCACCACCCCTCTGCACTATTCTCAAGGTGCCAATCAAGAGAACCGGTGAATTTCGACGTCTGGTAATTCTATTAATCCACTTGCCCAAAGATCCTCCAAAGTTTTTAAATTTCACAAGTTCTGTAGTTGTCAGTGTAGATTAACACATTTAAAGACATCTAATAGTCTGAAAGACTCTAGCCTTGACGAATTATAAAGAACTAATTTCTCAAGATTTGAAGCTCTTGACAAGTCTGGAACTTTGATTAACTTTGTAAAGCCAAAAAGAAAAATCCATGTAAGATTTGGGAGGTTCTCCATAAGAAATATGGAAGACCGGAATATACAAATGATTAAGATTTAACTCCGCTATGAACTTCACAGATAACTAAAATTCAATATCAATTATAAAAAGTTGAGATTGACTGAAATTTACAGATATATCCCTATTGAATTTAGAGTTTCAATATCTTATTTTCTTCTTTTCCCTTTCTTTTATATATTTTAAAATAAAACTAAAATTTTGATATTAATCTTATTCATTTTACATATTTTGTCGTAAGGTTTAGTATGTTGTTGAATTAATTTTGTCACGTTTTTGGCATATCAAAATTTTGTATTAGTCCTTGTTCTCTTCAACTTTTGAAAATTAATCTAAACTTTACTTAACTAAATTTACTGAAATGAATTTTATTTAACTTAACTGAACTAAAGAGAATTAAATTTATTTCAATGTTAATTTATAACTACACATTGCAGAACTTAACTTAGAGCCAGTTTGGGATTGCTTTCCTAGGCTGCTTTTCCGAAAAGCTCCATTTTCAAGCTTTTGCTATAAGCAGCAGAGTTGATTTTGAAAAAAAACAAGTTAGACAGTTTCTAATTATATAGTATGAAGGACCAAAATGTGTTGTTTAAAGCTAAAATATTTAATTCTATTAAAAGTTTGTGAGAGCAACTTATTGGAACAATAGCTTGAAAAGCAATACCAAACAGGTCCTTAACTGTGTAAGCCTTTTTTTATAGATTTGTTCGTAGAGATATCATATTTTACATAAAACTCTTATATTCTATTTTTGTAAAAAGTATAGGCTAATAGCAAGAGGAAAAACCAAAACAATAAGACCAAATTGGAATTAAAAAATCTCAAGAAGCGGAAAATTTTTTAGCTTGTTTTTAAAAATGAATTTTGAGTTTGGTTGAATTGAAGAAAAAAAATTGTAAGTCTTGTTATCTGTTGATCTATTTCAAAGATTCGAACATCAGAATATAAGAACTCAAGTATTTATTAGATTATAAACTTGATCCATGAAAAAAAATCCAAACCAAATTTGAGGCTATTAATTACAACCAATTTGGAGGTCATTAAATTCAATCAAATAAGTTGGCTATTAATTGTTTAAGTTGAGAGTTGTGGTTATTTGGATGTTGTGGTTAGTAAATGTGTTCGTTGGGAGTTGTATCATTCACCTATAAATAGGTGAGTTGTTTTGTAACACCCCAAAATTTCTAAATTTTGACATCGGCATATTGTTACTATATTAAAGGAATGATGAGAAAAAATTAAAGTTCGGTAATAGTCAAACGGAGCGAAGTTTGACCGCCGGTCAAACTTTGACCCGTAACTATGTATCTTGAGATTGAAATTTTCTATAATTATAATTCATGCAAGAAAGGATATATAAGCTATCATGGGAGCTTATAGTTATATGTGCATGCTATTCTTTTACAGAATTAAATTATAAAATTATAAGACGGCTTAACCGAGAAAATGTGATAAGTAGATAATATAAATGAAGTAAGGGCAAAATGGTAATTTCACATCAAATAGTTTTATAATTATATCATCACCTCTTCTTCTCCTAGGTAATATCATTTTCATTTCCTTCATTCTCTTCTTCCTTTCTTCACCCCATTCCTTACAAAATTCCTTAACTTAAAAACTTCCGATTTCTTCGTTCCGACTTCGAATCCTTATTAGAAATCGATCTCTAAGCCTTCTATCATCATCAATTTCATTGAATCAAGGCTAGGAGAAGAGAATTTTAGATTCTAAGTTCTTGGTGAATAGTAAACCGAATTGGAGGTAAGTGAAATTAAGGTTTCCTTAGTATAAATCATGATAGATTAAGCATATTTAAGGTATTTGAAGGTATATTTAAGTAGTATTTTGATAGAATTAATTATGATTTTTGTAGAGGAAGCAAATATGAACATATCAAAGGGGAAAGAGGTGGAAGAAAACCATTAAAGAGCTTAAAAGAGGTTTGTGTACACTAATTTCAAATTTTCTGTTTTGATGGAAAATTTCAGATTGTACCTCTATTTTTGTTTTAATGTTTTCTCATGTTATACTACTCAGATTTGAGTGATTCTTAACTCTATTGATATTAGAAGAAGCTAAATTTTATATGTTTAGAAGGAACTTTTGTGAGTTTTGGCTTTATTCTGCATGAAATCTATTTTTGGGAGTTTTTCGGTTTGCACACTGTTCAATGTTTTGAGTATAACTTAAGCTATACTGAATGGATTTCTGTGATTCTTATGGCATTGAAAAGCTGAGACATAGGGATAGATATTTTAAGAATTAACATTTTTGATTTGAAGAAATTTTAATAGAGAAAAATACAGGGGAAGTCAGGTCACGAAATCTAGAAATTTCTGAAAACTTGAATGTTAATTTTATTATGTTTTATTGATATTTAGTGACTGAAAATTTAAGGATTTGAGATCCTTAATACATGAATTTGTGTTGAATAATTTTTATTATATCATACTGAAATTATAAGAATTTTATATATATTTATTGCCCTTAGTAAACGAGTAGAAAATGGGTCCGGGTAGATTGGCGCCAATAAAGAGGGGTATAGTACTGTACAAACAATTGGAACTTTGTCTCAGGGGCTTAATACCGATACTGTGATTACTGATTTCAAGAGCTTCGGCTTCAGGCTTTGTGCCATTATTAGAGCTTCTGCTTCGGGCCTTGTGCCATTATTAGGAGCTTCGGCTTCGGGGCTTTGTGCCAACCCCCGTATCTAATACCATTAGCGATGCTTAGTTTATTTTGGGCAAATTATCATTTATGGCTATAAGTAAAACATTTGGAGACGAGTTTTATATGTTTAAGTATGTGTACTGAAATTTCAAAATATGTTATCATGATTTTATTTATTCATAAATAAAT
>CATIWQ010034619.1:0-40951 GCA_949673415.1 Euphorbia schlechtendalii
AGATTCAATGATTTGTAAGCTATTCCCTTCCACCTTGATTGGACTGAGACTATTTTGGTTCGAATCCTTAAAAGCGGGGTTGATTAATAATTTTAATGAGTTGGTAAAGGAATTCTGTAACTTTTTCATTACGTCAATTCCTCAAATTCGAACTGTGTAAGAGTTGCAATTACTCAAGCAGGGGAAGATGGAGGCCTTGGGAGATTATGCTGAATGATTCTAGAAGACCTTTATGCACATTAAAGGTTGTAATATGGATGTTGCGGTGGATATTCTGGCTCAGAACACTAGGAGCGCTGATTTAAAGAAATATCTTTTTACAAAGAGATCGACATCGTTAGCTGGAATGATTAGTAGAGCAAGAGGCTGGGTGGCTTATGATACGCATCAGTGATAATTTGGTACCCTAGAGGTTGCGGTTCAGCAAAATCAGGCATCAGGAAGTAGAGTGCGACCCCAAGGTCGCTCGGAACCTAGAGGGAATGATTTTACTAAGGAATTGATACCTTTGAGGGTTTCAAGGAAGGAGATCTTGTTCTGGATAGAGAGACAGGGCCAACAAATCGATTATCCCCCAAGACCAAAGCGACTTGGAAAGCCGGAACATTTTGTGATTTTCATAAATGTGAAGGCCATGATACGAAGGAATGTATACAGTTGGCCCAGGACCTTAACAGGAGAGCAATTGAAGGAAAGATTGATCGTTTCTTAGCCCACCGATCGAGGGAGGTCAATGAATTATACCTTCAAAATATCAGCCGAAGTATAAGATGAGATTTTTAACTTCTTGCTTGGAGGCGAGGGTACTTCTGCATTCTTCTCCGCCGGTCTTTTCATCCCACCGAAGAAAAATCCCTTGATCACTAGAGGTTCCAAAGGGACTTCCACCTCTTTTTCTATCATTGGAGCTTTTCCTTTTGCAGCTCGCAATGCCTCACTAGCTTCACCCGAGTTGTCAATTTCAACCACATTTTTTATCGGTGTTGAAGCACCTTGTTCGGTCTCCACCGCCTCGGCTTTGGTACCCTCTTCCACACTTCCTTTCTCAGTCTTAGTATTTGCAACACCTTGCCCCGTTACTTTTTGAGCCTCCTCTACCTCCGACTGTTCGGGTTGATAATTCTCTACATCCTCAAGCACATCACCTGAGGGAGTTCGGTTCTCAGGGATAACTGTAGCAGTCTCACCCATTCCGACCAAAGTAACTCCTCGCCCTTTCTTCTTTCCTCTCTTTTTATCATGGCTTCTTGAAGAGAGTGGTGGCACAAGGTTAGACATACTTACATAAAAAAGCAAAACAATCAAAAGGAATTAAAGATTGAATATAAGAAATTTACTTGGCTCATCGCCTATGTGAAGTAAGTATACTTTTCGAGGTGCAGTTTCGGCGTATTTATACTATGAAGGATTATTAAGCACACGCACAGCATCCGTCCAATTCAATCTATTTACTTCCTTCTGATCAAGATTGTGCACTACTTTCCCTTGTAACTCATTTACCGATCATCCTCTTTTCAAGAAGATGGATTTCCGTACACCCGGTTCCAAGCTGTGGGGAAAGGGAATCCCTTTTGAAACATAGCATTTTTGTGGACATCCTTTGCACCCTCATCTAGATGAACCCAAAACCATTTAGATTTTGGGAAGCGAACAGACTCCTTCTTCTTCAATATTGGTCGCAATATTAGGCAAGCAGGAGCAAAATACAAGAGATTTCCCCCTGGACAGGATGAAAGAAACATCTAAACACCATTCTGTCTAGCCAAATTGTCAAGTCCTTGCATAATTTATCTAAAAGGAGTAATTCTAAAAGTGAGTTTGGGGTTAATTGAGGCGGGCTGATACAGAACTCCCTCATTATATCTGCGACGGCTCGACTACAAGGCATATGCAACCCCCATTCAATATGTTGAACGTATACGGACATGGACTTCTCAGGGGGTTTGTCAACTGTATCCTCCGAGGCAGGAACTGAACCTAAAATGCCCGATTTCAAAAATAAAATATTCATATAGTGTTCTACTTCTTCCACTGTAATGTCAAAATGTACTAGAACATCGGATTTAGGGTTAATTTTTGAAATTTTGGGCTTATTTACAGAAGGCTTGAGGTTAAAGAAGGATAAGCCCAAATCGACTGGGGGAAGGTTCGCAAGTGTATAAGGGATACGAATTTTTGAGAGATTTTGGGAATCGGTTGAGGAAGGGTTACTAGGAGCGGCTGTGGAGGGCCTTGCATTTTCCTCCTCATGAAAAGACCTCAAAGGAATGGCATCAATGGGGTGTGCAGAATGGACGGAACTGCTGTGCGTGTCTTTGTTGACGGAAGAATCAGAAGAAGATGAGGAAGAAACTATAAACCCATTCATAATGGAATTTGAGAAAGCTTACCGAGAAATTTGCAAAAGAAAGGATGTGAGAGATAAGAGAAAACAGCAGAGGAAAGTTCAGGAGCCGTAAAGAGAAGAAAGAAGTGATTTGGGGAAAAGAGACATTTAAAATTCAAAAAGTATAATGATTACATGTAAAATTACGGGGGATTCAAAGGGATAGCTTGTTGACAAGTTGGACAGCTAAAGGACACGTGTGTAAGTCACGCATTACACAAAATGTTTAATGCTTGTTTCAAATAAAACAGAACAAGAGATATAAATTTGGTCCACAATCGTTCGACTGAAACTCGCTCTACTAAACTAACCTCATTTTTCGTAACCAACCTCGGTTTTCATGATCAACCTCAGTTTTCATAACCAACTTCGGTTATCCAAAGAAGCAATTCTACATATCAGAATGACACAAGAGTAAAACGACCGACCCTTAAAAGGAGTCACAATTCAGGGGGGAACATCTAATAACAGAGTATATATATTGCAGGCCCAAAGGCCCACACAGCCCAAAGAATAAATAAAGAACATGTGGCTTCCACAAAAAAAGCCACGTGACAAACACTCAAATATACAAAAGAGCCGTTGCAGCTGTTACAAACAAGCTCATTAAGGCCCCAATTATAACACCCACATTGATGACAACGGTCATATGATCTCATATATAAGGCTTGAATAATTCAAGCAGTGAGGTACGCAAACTTATACACAAACTTCCTATTACATTACTGATAAAACATTTCCCCTGTTTAGCTAACTTTAGCATCGGAGTGGCTACGCCGGATAGACTTGGCCTAATCCTCTAACGTTGATTGTATTGTAGGTACTTAGAAATTTGGATCATTTAAGAATTATTAAAAGAGCAATATTTTGACACATATTACAAATTAGTGTCGAGAATAATATTTTAAACATAATGTTAAGAAAGTGCAAAATGATATCCTTATTAGTGGGAAAAGTAATTTTCAAGATTCAAAGTTTCTAGAAAGAATTATTTCAGAAAGAATGTCAAAAACAATAAATTATTTTCATACCCTATTTGTATAGGTAAAACTATTTCCATACATAAAATAACAAAACTAATATCATCATAACAGATAAATATGAAATATAATTAACATTTTATTAATAAATTCTCAAAAAAGGAAGGTGCCTAAATATTATCATTTTAAATAAGATTTCATTTTTACTTTTATTTGTTATTCTCACATTTCAATGCAACATTCAACATTTTTTTTTCTAATTTATCATTGTATTAATTAGAAAATAGATTAAATATAAAATGAAATTATAATTTAATAATTAAGAAAACAAATTTATAATAAAGCAAAAGAGATAAATTAATCATTTTAATTGAATAATAAAATTTTATTGATTTTAATGAAAATCTCAAAAATGACAATTCTTTCGGTGCAGGAAGAAGTACCAGTTACTTTTATTCTAAAAATAATATATTCAAAGCCGTCGTGAATAAATACAACAAAAATATATCTAAGCATTTATTAATAGTTAAATAAATATGATATAAAATTATAAATAAGTAAGTCTGTACGTATATGTGAGACGTGTGCACTTCGGAGCTCATTTTGAGCTCTCCTCCCAGTAAATCTGGCTACAAAAATAGGGAAAGAGTGATGGGAAATCCGAAAATGCAAAGAAAGAGTGGTCCTAAAATGTTTTGAGTTTGTCAAATAGATCCAGCTTTGGAAAATTCTGCATTGCACTTATATTATTAAGTATTGGCCTATTGGGTTAATGAAATGGTCCCCTTCTGTTGAATTTATTCGGTTATCCATCACATTCCTTGTCATTTCTTGTTTTTATATTTTTTGGGCACAACTCTTTAAAATAATGTCCATACAAAGACAACAGTCAAAGTTGTAGTCTTGTTTATCGTAGTGTAAGCTATTCCTTTCTCATTTAAACTCGGTTGCATGCATTAAAAACTTGGACCGGATGAGGTTTTAATTGTTTCTGCAATATAAAAATTATTGTTTTAGTGGGAGCTTGTAAGATGAATTATTTGGACTAACTTACAGGTTTGAAAAACAATCACGGCCGCCATGAATATACTGTATTGATAATAACCAGGTGCCATGTTGATACTATTATACCATGATACTTTATGTGACTTTTTGTGTGGTGAAACTGAAAGGCATGAAAATTTAGGAGGAAACTTGGGAAGGTGTCTGTTAAAATGGTAACAAAAACTAACGTTCTTTCACATCCTTTGAGGAACTATTTATATTCACAGTTAGAATTACTATAGCACCGGTTTGATTGGGTTTAATGAACTGAACTAAAATTGAACATGCTGAAACTGAACATACTGAAATTTATTATATTGAAATTGAAAATACTGAATAATTATTTATATCAATAATAACATTACCTTGTAACTTTATAATATTGTATTTTTGTTTCATTATTTTATTATGATATTTTGTTGGATCCTTAACTTTTTTAGTATTAACAAAAACCACACTTTGAAATATTATTTTGGAACAAATGTAGTTTAATTAAAAAGACTATAAAAAGAAAAAAGTAATTAAGTTAGTAGTGCGGTATTCTATTGTACAACAAATTTGGGAGATGAACCAAAGCAATATCTAACATGTCGATGAGGATAGTGAAAATGATGACATGAACGAAGATTGAATTAGAAAAATTAACCTAACCATGAATTATAATATTGTAATATTTCTCAATTATATTGTTAGTAGTGCGGAATTCTATTGTACAATAAATTTGAGAGATGAACCAAAACAATATCCAACATGTCGATGAGGATAGTGAAAATGACGACATGAATGTAGATTAAATTATAAAAATTTACTTAACATGAATTATAATATTTTAATATTTCTCAATTATATTATATGGGTATATTTTTTAATACTTTATAAATTAATTATTTTATCTATTTATTTGTTATCAAATAAAGTTATTTGTTATTAACGATAATAAATAATCATATTTTAACATATTATTAATAATATTCTTAAATAATTTTTATTATTTACTGTTTATTTTATTTATGATTAACATTTTTGTTTTATTTTCTCATTCTAATAATATATATTTATAATTACTTTAATTATATTTACAATAATATATAAACTTAAACTAAACTGAAACTGAACCTGATCTGAAACTGAATTGAATTGAAACTGAATTGAATTGAATGGCCTGTTGAATAAATTGATAAAAACAGAGCATAACGAGTAGTAATTTAAGTCTTTCTTATTAAATATAGTAGGACAATTTTTTAAGAATCTGATATTTGAATCTTATGTTACATTTCTACACGAAAAAGTTTGATGTAATAATAACAAATATATAAATAAAATATTTATGATTTAGTATATTTTGCAATTATATATATACACACACATTTCATTAAGTAAACCCTAATCCAACCCAATCCGAATCCAAAAATGTTTTAGGTGGGTTGAGACGGTTTATGATGAACATTTATAGATAAAAGATTATTGGACCCGATCCAAGACGGACCCACGAACACATCTATGTCCGACGGAGTGGACTCAGGATGGGCCAAATAGGTCCACATGTGAAGAGGTCTACCTTGCAAAACAACACATTACACATATATGATACGCATATATTTCAAAATTATACAAATAGCCAAATTGTCGACAGGCGCGGTCATGGATGATCAGTTGATCATCTAATCACCGGAAATACCCTGGCGGGTCCAACTTTACTTTTGGGTTACCCTCCCCTAACCTGAAGAAGTTATGAAGCCTACAATGAGCTTATTATTTTTCAGTTAATTCATCTTTTTTCCCCATTTATGTTAGCCCATGAAGACAGCCAAACCAAGTAGAAAAATGTGGGCCTTTTATGTAATTTAAACAAATAAAATGTGGGTCCTGATTTCAAACTTATTTGTCTATATTTTCATATTTTACATTTTAATTATGTAGTTTAAATAAGTTAATTTATATACACATTATAATTTTTTAATTACGAATTAGTCTATTATACAAATTAGAGGAAATAATAGTTTTTATCAAAGGCGAAGAAACATGAAATCAAGTTTCCCTACATGTCGAAGAACCAGTGCAGACTGAGATTACATAAACAAGTCTAAAATAACTAAAAAATACACCAGAGATAAAGCATTGAACAAAAAACACAACAGACACAAATTAAGCTTCACTTTTCACAAGACAAACATGTCATTGAATAGGACTTAGTAGAAAATAATTAAAATATAAACGTTGCAACTTACATTTTCCTAACCCCAATTCAAGATTTTGAAAATCAACCATCATAACAATATCTTATTGCACCATAACATAATTCTACCAGTGTTGCATATCTGAAATGATCTCGTTGAACAAAGATAAATCTGAGTATCTACCATGAAAGATCTTAAGTATCTCATTTGAAGACGGATGAATTTCAGTACAATTTTAAAACTTTGATGATTGAACTACATAGCAATAAATTCATGTTTGAAGAAAACGATGTGCAATTGATAATAAAAAAAGTAGTAGATGCAAGTTATTCTCGCAGAACACATTGAAACCTAAAAATTAAAATAAAGAAAATTTGCATATTGACTTAAACACTTAATTATTTTATATATTTTTGGTAAATTAAACAATTTAAAAATTAAAGTGCAAGGAACATTTTAATTAATTTATGACTTATAAATGATTTTGTGATATACATGATCTAAGTAAAAATAACTTGAAATTTTTTAAATATTATGTCATGTTTTATTGTTCTACTTATATAAATAAGTTCAACTAATCACTAAAGTTTTTGAATTTTTGGGTGCCTAATCTTACTTCTTTACTCCTAAGAATGGACTCTTTACCTTGGTTGAAATTCTTTTTGAAATAAAAGTATTTATCCACCGCCAAAATCATTTCCAACTTGTTATTCTACGTATTAATGTAAGCTCTATTTTTACAATATTTTTCTTCTTCATGGAATCGTTGTAACCTTTATTTGTAAAGTTGTTCCAATGAATTCACTCTAACACATTACTTTGTTTTTCTTCTTAACAAAAGTTTCTTTCATCAAATAATATTTTATTCATATAATATTGTTTTTGAAAAACATTATATGTTCAAACCACGGAGCATATTTTCGAAGTTTACCCTAATATATATTTCAAAAATTGTTGGAAGTTGGATTTTTCCTAAAAGAAGGGAAACTTTCTCGTGTTAAAAATATTTAACTTCTCCCTCAAAAATTGGACTCATGGCAATGTCGTTGTCGTCCAGATGGAGTAAAAATTAAAAATATGTAGTATTACTAAGATTTAATGCATCTATGACCATTTGAACTTGTTCAAAATGATAATTTGTCACCCTAAACTTTTAAATGTGCCAGACATCCCTTGAACTTGTTTAAAATGAACCAATTTGCCCATGCATCGTCACATGTCAGTTTTTAGTTTGTTTGACTTTTCAAAGAGGTCGATTTTCTAGTTTTTCTCTCTCCATCTAGGAAGTTGACACGTGGCATTGAAGGGGCAAGTTGGCGTATTTTAAACAAATTCAGGGGTATATGACATATTTGAAAATTCAGTGTAACAAGTGACTATTTTGAACAAGTTTAATAAATGCATTAACCCTAGTATTAATATAATAGCCTTACATTTAAAATGTTAAAAGCTCCCTAGCCCTACAAAAGAAAGACCACTAAACCAAAAATAGTGATCACATAAACGGAAAAATAATGAAAAAAATTGGGATCCATTTATGTGCAATTAAAGGCCGGGTCCAAAGGATCGGATCCATGCATGCCTGCCAGCATGCCTGCCAGAATTTATGTTTTACTTTTTTATTATTATATTTATTTTTTGGATACATGGTAGACAAACATGAATCCGGTCATTTGGACCCGGTTCTTAATATAATTTCCCTTCGCAACATATGTGCCAGGGGCAAAGGCAGGTGATAGGACGGTGAGGCACGTGCCCCATCAATTATCTGAAAATATGAAAAATATAGTCTAAAGAATCAGGGGTGGAGCCAGGGGTGGGCATGTAAAGGCAGCTGCCCACCCAGCCACCGGCAAGTTGGAAGTTTTACAACTAGTAAGCTTTCAAATAGACATAGTTGCCTCTGCTGCCATGATTGAGTATTGAAAGAGAAAAAATGCTCTACAAAGAAGATGATAATAATATGTGCAAATATAATAGGAAAAACATTAAATTAATTATACTAATTCCTTTTCTAAATTTCGAAAAATTAAGAGGATTTATATTTCACCATAATTATTTGTAATAATGAGTTTTACCATATTTTATTTTTTCACCAAAACCTAATAAATTAGTCGTTATTTGTCTCCTGACATAATTAATCTTAAATAAGTTACGAATTTACCCCTATAATACTCATACTAAATTTAAGTGTTAAATTGGATTGGAAATATTATAATTTCTATATTGCTAGAGTGAAATAACATGTTTTGAATTAATTTGTGTAAACTAGTTTTGAGTTAAATATTCATATCTATCATATTAAAAAATTTTATTATTTATCATATGAAAATACAATTCAATATTTATCTCATGAAAAAGACTCTCATCATTGTTGAATGCATATGTATTTTTGCTCACGTAATGCGAAGTTCCTGGCACCGCCACTGCATAGAATAACTAATATAATTATACATGCTACAAATATATCATTATCAATGTTTTGCTTTAGTGATCTGAAGGTCTTCACTTCACATAAATGACCATGGTTAGAAACCTAATGTAACCTTTTCCTTTATTTTCACTATAAAATTTTTAGTTTCTTTTGGTATTCCTTCCCATTACTTTTCTCTCATTCTTGTAATACAATATTTTTCTAGATTTATAAAATTATTCGATATCCAATCATTTTTCAATTAATTTTTTTATTTTTGTTTTTTCATTTTTATTTGCTGTTCATTTACATTTCTCTCCTTTTGCTTGATATTCTTTTACTTACTTGTCACTTTATTTTCATTTTTTAATATTTTATTTTCATATTACCAATTTTTTACAATGATTATCCTTTTTTTGAATGAAAAAATTCTTAAATTTTTCCTATTATCTTTATTTTTTTTCAAAAAAATCATTATTTTTTTATCTTATCACAATTTTTTATAATATTTTGAATGTGATATTTTCAAACTAAAAAAAATTCTTCTTAAAATCGTTAATTAATGAACTATTCTTAAATGTAAACCATAATAGTATGTAGACTCCATCATACACTTTTTTTTTTAAAAAAAATTGCGCAAATGCGTTTATATTATTAAATTGCAAAGAAAATTCCTCACCCAACCCCGGATGTGATTCGAATCTGTGACCTTTAGAGTCATAAACTCAGTCTCTACCACCAGGCTAAGACATCAACCACTTTTAAAAATCTGTCAGATAACCATTTGACCATTCAAGCCAAGCATAGCTGACTAGAAACGATCCTCTACAGCCAGAATCTGTCCGAAGATGGATCAAGTCGTTAATCACGCTCTGATCAAACGGTCATGATTCATCCACCAAATTGTGGTTCTTGTCTCCTTAGTGATCAAGAATACAGAGGTACGATCCTATAGAACAGATCCTTTTCAAGTAAGGTCTATTCCATCATACACTTTAATATATTCATGAATATTTAATAATTTTAACGTAAAAAATGCTAAAGTATTCTATCCTCATTTTCCCCAAGTTTATTGCATTATTGTTGTTCATCACCATTACCTATCTCATTCCATTTGAAATTGTGCCTCGTTATCCTGGCTCCGCCGCTTTGCACGTGCATAGAAAATAATAACACTTCTTTTATGTGATATTTAGATGCAAGCATTGTTTAAAACTTTAAATATGTAGTAACGTGTGCATGGCAAATGCGAAAGAAGTAACGTGTGCATGGCAAATGCGAAAGAAGTAACGTGTGCTTGTTAATTATCCCGCCAAGTACGCCGCCGTTGCCCAGCAGATCAAATATTTTCTGTTTGAACCCCACATCTCTACGTACTTTTCTAACTGTGCTCCTCCAAACTTGCAATTTTTGCCACCTCATCACCATTCTTTAAATTCACATCCCCATATTTATCTAAACCTTAAAAAAAACAAACACTATGTCAGGTGCAAGACAAAATGCCCCCATCACCTTTAATCAAAAAACACATTAGTTAATAGCAACAATGATCTGAAACCTGCAAACAACATCAACTTTTACATTAGACAAAAATGCTCTCACTACAACTAATATATTTATTCCTTCATTCATTAGACATGTTGTGCAGTTTAATCTATGTGGCAAAAATAAAAAGCTTAACAATTTTACACAATGCATTGACAATGAATGATACATACATTAGCTTATTTATCAAATTAACTAACAAACAATACCACGAGGGTTAAAAACGTCATTTTACCAAATTACCATACAAAATTATAAGTAGCAAACAAATACCATTTTAATGCTACTAATTAAACAATATTATTATTCCCATTTCCAAAAAGTAAACCACAACAGAATGAGCCCTTCCCATGATCAAAATCCAAAAATTAACAACAAGATCACATTAGGCCCTCCTCATCTCAAAATCAACAAAGATTCACATTCAATCAAGAAATCCTCATCCTCTCCATCTCCGGCATCATCCGCCATCGGCATCATGACATGCCCCGTGAAGCCGCCGCCGCAGCGCACTCCGGTCATCATCTACACTCATTCCCCCAAAATCATCCACACGGATCCTGGTGATTTCATGGAATTGGTGCAGAAACTCACCGGAATGTCACACTCCGACAATCCGGATCATCAGGTGAAGCGAGAGCCGGTGGACGATGACAATAGTAAGAACGCGAAGATATGTGGGAACGACGAGAATGAATCGTCGTCGGTAATAACGACGGATCACGAAAATTGTGGCGATGGACAAGTGAATTCGTCATGTTTTGTGGCTCCCATTTTTGAACCTCCAAATCCATTCAGGGTTAATATACCTGTTTTTACTCCGAATTCAGTTGATTTTCTCTATGCCAATTTTCAGCATTATTCTGATTCTTTATATTTTAATAATCCTAATCTCAGGACTTCCCTTTCCTCTTCCTCTCCAATGGAAGTCATCAATGATTTCCCTGATTACTAGAAAAAAAAACACAAGTTTTTTTTATTTGAAATTCGGTTTTGTCTGCTTTGATCTAGTCCCAATATCTTTAAAAAGACAAGTTTTTCAGTCTATCTCCTGAGAAATGATTATTCTTTTTTTAATATAAATAATGATATATTTATAGTTGGAGTTCTTCACGCAAAAGGGAAAAATGATGAAAGTGAAAATGAAATTATATCCTGCAATAGATTTGTTTTGCAGTATTTTATTGATGGTACTACTGAGTGACTTTGGTTGCTTTTCATATTTGGTTGTTTGGAAATAAATGTATTATGCATTTCTTTTGTATTTGGAGTTTAAAGTAGTTTCTCAATAAACTTTACTGTGCTCATTTTACAGGAATAGGTGCACAATTACTATATTGCATTGCCAAATTGTGCAAAAATCCTATCACCGGACCTACGTACGAATGTTGTTATATTTGCCAGTCCGGTTTTAGGCTATGTTAGTGTCTTTTCTAAGCTAAAAAAGAACTTCAACATACCATTGTTGGTGGGATTCAAAGAATGTCTAGCCATGCTTTTCGAAGTTCGAAAAAAATGTTTAGCTTCCAAAAAACTGGTAGAAAGTAGACAATCTCAACTCTTAGACTCGAGCTTATTATGATTTTTGTTTTGATTCTTATAATAGAAAGAAAATAATGGGAATTCATAGCACTTCTAAGTTTTTGTATGAATAAGAAATATGGATTATATGGAGAGTTATCTTTTAAACCAATTTCAATCTTTTGTTTTTGTATTTGAATTCATATCTTGTAAATATAATTTTCCATGAGACCATGTTGGTGATAGGGGATTACTTGGATGTATATGAAGTCATGAATAACACTATCAGATTGAAACTATTTTGATGGTTCCTACAAAATTTTTAATCGGGTAGAGTCGGAATGTTTAAACAAGAACTTAGAATGCATAATACTTTAATTTTTGAATCAACCTGATGTATGATAAATTTTAGATATTTATATATGTCTAAAGGACATGAATTTTCGAGATTATACAGATTCCGAAAATACATGACTTTTGAGGAAAAAATACGGATATTTAGTCCAAAAACATGATTTTTTTAGGGTAATAACAGAATAATTTTATGTTCGAGCTAACCTGGTAGCTCGACCTGCCCACGAACCCCGCCAGGGGCTGCTGCACCTGGACCCCGCTCTTGAGCGTTGACCACAAACCCCCGAATCGTGATAGAACCCAAACAAGTATACACTCCGCACTCTCCCAACTTATTCAATGATATATTACGATCATATTGATCAATTAGTCAATTTAATTAAACTAAAATACTAACGAATCATTCAGCAGCTAATATTCGTATGCCAAGCTTGGTAATCTTCCTAATCGCTAATCAAATTTTCTAACGAACAAAATATGAAATAAAGGTGTCAACTTCATCCAGTAAAAAGTAAATTTATGGGCAACTTTGATCCACTATTTTCGACCAGTTTTTACATATACGCGTGAACTGAACTTTCATTTATCTGAATTTTACTCTTAATTTAATGGATGCTATTCTGGTGTTCCTCAATTCCGTGTTCTTTATGTCCTCTATTCTATTATTACAAATCAAATTAGTTCAGAATACTACAAATCAACTCTGCTTATTATAATTTACACTAAAAAAGTTGTAAAGAATATAACATTACTTTTCAGCTTTTTTATCTCAAATAAGTCACAAAGCAGAAAATGAACGAAAATAATAAAAGCAAACTCAAAACTGAAAATATTACTCCATCCGTTTCAGAATAATTGTCATTTTGAGGTTGTTTATCAATATCTAAGTCATATTAATTATAGCAATAAAAATACTTATATATAGTTAGTTTAAAAGTTGAGTGGAAACTTTATTCTTTTATCATTTTCAATGTGCATTAAAATAAGGGTAAAATGGATAAAATATTTAAAAAGATGCATTGGAATCCGAAAATGACACTTATTTTGAAATTTTTTTAAAATCCTAAAAATACAATTATTTTGAAATAGAGAGAGTAGATTTTAGTTTCACTTTAAATATATGTAGCAGTTTGATAATATAATCGAAAGAAAATTATCTAAATTTCATGTTGAAAAATCACTAAAGACTTCATGATTATCCCTTTTTTTGCATGTTTTTTTGCTACATATTAAATTTAATATTTTTTGTTTTTACCATTTACTATCAAATAGTTTCAGCTTGAAAATTAATTGGATACTTTATTCTTTTTGTTATTTTCAATGTGCATTAAATAAAGATAAAATAGATAAAATAGTTAAAAATGTGTATTCGAAATGGAGTTTCTAATTTCACTTTAAATATGTGTAGCAATTTGATATACAATCGAAAGATGATTATCTAAATTTCATGTTGAAAAATCATTAAATACTTCATATATTATCTTGTTTTTTTTCATGTTTTTTTCAACAGATTAAATATAATATTTTCATGTTACGATTTACTATCAAGTAATTATAGTTTGAAAGTTGATTAAATACTTTATTCTTTTTGTCATTTTTTATGTGCATTAAATAAGGGTAAAATGAACAAAATATTTAAAAAGATGCATTGAAATACGAAAACAACACTTATTTTGAAATTCATTTAAGATCCTGAAAAGATAATTATTTTGAAATAGAGAGATTAGATTTTAGTTTCACTTTAAATATACGTAGCAATTTGATATATAATCGAAAGATAATTATCTAAATTACATGTTAAAAAATCACTAAATACTTCATATATTACTTTTTTTTGCATGTTTTTTTTGCAACATATTAAATTTAATATTTTTATTTTTACAATTTACTATCAAGTAGTTTCAGTTTGAAATTTCATTAAATACTTTATTCTTTTTGTCATTTTCAATATGCATTAAATAAGGGTAAAATAAACAAATTACATATTTAAAAAAGTGCATTGAAATCTGAAAATGATATTAAAAAGACAATTATTTTTAATGGATGTAGTAGATTTTAATTTCACTTTATATATTATATGTAGCAATTTGATATATAATCGAAAGATAATTATCTAAATTTCATGGTGAAAATCATTAAATTCTTCATATATTATCCAGTTTTTTTTGCATGTTTTTTTTACCGACTAAATTTAATGTTTTTATTTTTATCATTTTGCTATCAAGTAGTTTCAATTTGAAAGTTGATTAAATAATAGTAAATGGACAAAATATTTGAAATGGAGGGAGTAGATTTTAGTTTCACTTTAAATATATATATGTGTGTGTGTTTTTGCAACAGTGTAAATTTTATACTTTTATTTTACCATTTACTATCAAGTAGTTTCACTTAAAAAGTTGATTATATACTTTATTCTTTTATCATTTTCAATGTGCATTAAATAAGAGTAAATAGATAAAATATTTATAAAGGTCCATTGAAATCCGAAAAAGACACTCACTTTAAATATATGTAGCAATTTGATATATAATCAAAAGATAATTATCTAAATTTCATGTTGAAAAATCACTAGATATTTCATATATTATCCTATTTTTTCACTTTTTTTTTGCAACAGATTAAATTTAATATTTTTATTTTTATCATTTACTAACAGGTAGTTTTCAGTTTGAAAGTTGATTGGATACTTTTTTTTTGTCATTTTCAATGTGCATTAAAGAAGGGTAAAGTGGACAAAAGATTTAAAAAGGTGATTGGAATCCGAAAACAATACTAAAAAGACAATTATTTTGTAACATAGAGAATAGATTTTAGTTTCATTTTAAATATACGTAACAATTTGATATACAATCGAGAATGAATCGTCGTCGTCGATAATTACGGCGGATCACGAAAATGGTGGCAATGGACAAGTGAATTCGTCACGTTTTGTGGCTCCCATTTTTTAACCTCCAAATCCATTCATGACTAATATACCTATTTTTACTCCGAATTCAGCTGATTTTCTATGTGCCAATTTTCAGCATTATTCTGATTCCTTTTATTTTAATAATTCTAATCTCAAGATTTCCCTTTCTTCTTCCTCTCCAATGGAAACCATCATTGATTTCCCTAATTACTAGGAAAAAGCGCAATTTTTTTTTATTTGAAATTTGGGTCTATCAGTTTTGATCAAGTCCCAATATCTTAAAAAAGAGAAGGTTTTTCAGTTTTTCCCTAAGGAATAATTATTCTTTTTTTAATATAAATAATGATATATTTATAGTTAGTGTTCTTCGTTGAAAAGGGGAAAATGATAGAAGTAAAAATGAAATTATATTTTGTAATAATTTATTGATGGTACTGTTGTGTGAATTTGAATACATTTAAGATTTAATTGTGTTGGAAATAAATGTGTTTTGCTTTTCAGATTTGGAGTTTAACTTTGTTTCTCGATAAATTTTACTACACTCATTTTACAGCATAAGTGAACAATATTTACATTGCATTGCCAACTTGAGCAGTAATTCTACCATCGGGCCGATAAATGTTGTGATGTTGGCTAGTCCGGTTTTAGGCTATGTTAATGTCTTTTCTAAGTTAATAAAGAACTTCAACATAGCATTGTTAATGGGATCCGAATAATTTCTAGCATTACTTTTGAATTTTGAAAAAAATGTTTAACTTTCAAGAAACTGGCAGAAAGCAGGCAATCTCAACTCTAGATTTGAGCTTATTATAATTACTTTTTTTATTTTTGTAATAGAATGAAAATAATGGGAATTCATGGGAGTTATCTTTTAAACCAATTTCAATCTTTCGTTATCGTATTTGAATTTATATCTTGCAAATATAATTATCCACGAGATCATGTTGGTGATAGGGGATTACTTGGATGTATCTGAAATCGTGAATAATCCTATTAGATTGAAACTATTTTGATCGTTTTACCAAATTTTTAATCGGATAGAATCAAAATGTTTAAACAAAACCTTGGAATGTAAATTACTGTAATTTTCGAATCAACATGATACATTACCAATTTCAGATATTTATATATGTCCAAAGGAAATGAATATTCGGGATTACGCAGATTTTGAAAATACATGATTTTTCAGGAAAAAATAGGCATTTTTGGTCAAAAAACATGACCTTTTGAGGTAATAACAGCAAAAAAAAATTTTCGTGCTAACTTGGTAGCTTGACGTGCCCCCGGACCCGCCAGGGGCGCTGTTCCTTGACACCTCCAAGGAATGCCGCCCCAAGACCCCGCTCCCGAACAAGCATAGTTGGGTAATTATATATCATCATCCCTATGTCAATATGATGTAATATTGATATAATTAATGTTAATCATTATATTCAATCATTTTTAAAAACAATCAATAAAAGAATATGATGGGCATTGTTAAAACTTAAAAGGAATTTAATGACTTGGAAAATAAAGCCTTCACGTGTCTTGTACACATATATGTATAGTTATCACTCTTCTTTGCCACATCTCATTGATGCTGGTTACTATGTGAAAATAAAACGTTTGTTGCATACCTTGTTTCCTTAATGTGTTCTCAAAAATCAAACGATCTCCTAAATCTGGAAAAGTATCTAGTTATCTCCTCGATTTGTAAAAAGGTATCAATTTATTCCTTTAATGTCACATGTCACCTTTTGATTGGTTTGATTTTTCAAATATGTCATTTTTCTCCCTCTACTAGAAAATGTGGTTTTCAAGGGGCTAATTAATATATTTTTTACAAGTTGAGGAGGCAAACTAGTACATTTGTGCAAGTTCAGGGGGGTAATGAGATGTTTTTTAAAGCTCAGGGGCCATTTAACTTTTAAGATCAAGTTCAAGGGGTAAACTATGTATTAGGCAAAAATAAAAATATATGGTAACAGATCAAGAAATATTTTATTTGGTTGATAAATTTCATGCTACTAAAAGTGTATTGCTAAGGAAACATCTTACCCTTACATTACATCTCTACATTCAATTTTACAGATAAAATTATATCAACAAGTAAATAACCATCAAACTTTGATATAGTGAACGCCACTCTAGAAAAATTCAATGAATTAAAACCTCGTAATTAACAAAAATGACAATAGTATAGTGCTTGATATTTCTTATCAATGTTTAGTTTTTTTCATTGTTTCCAATTTTTGTTATATTGTATTCATAATCATGAATTGTTCAGTTTCCAACAATTGCTACCTAAAATCGTCAAATGCACTTATTGGATCATACGAGGAATGGTCGTTGACGAAGAAGAAATTTGACTGTAAAGTTTGCAAAATGTTACATCCTACGTATATATGTTCAAATCATATAACTATATTCATTACAAATTAATAAATTTGTAATATGATTTTATAATCTGATTTTTCCACCTACAATATAATTCATTTAAGTTTCATTCAGTAATGTGTACTAATAAATTTACATTAAAATAAAATCAAACTCAATTCAATTTATTTTTGCACGTCTACTAAAAAACAAGTACTTATTTTAGCTAAATTTACAAAAAACAATACTATGAAAATGTAGAACAAATATTCAATATTATTTTTACTGTATGCAATCTATAAAATTATTATTGAACGAGTCAAATTCAAATCTTTACATAAAAACTAAATCCGACACAAACTTTAACATGCACAAAATAGAGCTGAACTTTGTAAAATAAGCACTTAAATCCGACAAATGAAAACGAGATTGATATCAGAATATGTAGTTTTTATAATGGGGATGTCATTTATGAGAGAGAATGAATTTTCAATGGCTCTATTTCTATACAAGGACGCATATCATTCATCATTTCATAAAAAATTTCAAGAACCAATCCCCATGTGAGGTCATATTTCATTTACGGAGAAGAAAAGTATTTAAGAGCAAATCCAACCAATTTTTTCATTTTCATTTCTCAAATCTCATTTTGCAGGATTTACAACGTTTTTTCTCCAATCATTTTTCCTATTTTTCATTCCCAAATCAAAATCACTTTAAAATAATTATATTTTACTATTAAATTTAAAAAATAATAACAAAATAAAAATTAAGAACAATAAAAAATAATATTATTTTATATCAATCTCTGAATGAAGAAATAATCATTTTCTATATTTGAGAAATTCTATTTATATAAAAAATAATTAAACTTAATCATTTCCCCATCTCGTTCAAATAATTCTTTAAAAAAGAAAATAATAGTACTAGCACTAAATACCCAATACCGTTATAATTTTCCCATGATAAGATTGGCAACGCATTAAAAACACAACGCATACGCCAAAAGAGATCATTTCATAACACCGTCCAAAAGATTATTAGCTCATTATAGTATTCATCAACACGTGGCGCCACAGCATGACGTTGCCCACACACATCACCATTATTGCCCACTTATAGTAAAAAAAGTTTTAATTTCACCTATTAGTGCACTAATTCATCTTCCATCCATATCATATACATCATTCTTTTTTTAAAGAAAAGTATAAAGAATGGTTGAAGCTAGTGCACTTTTAAAAAATTGTACAAATAATTCACATAAATATTTTATCAATTGAACTTGTAAAATCGCGTCTCCTTTTAATCATCAATCAAACTTATTCATTTTTTTTTTGCTCACAATTAACATTTTTCATTTAGTTATCCATGTTTAATTACCATTTATTCAATAGTTCATTTGAGTTTTTATATTTCAAAAAATTTGTGTTCTCTCGTGATAATTAATTTTGATATCACAAATTATTTAATATCTAATCGAAAATGTTTTAATCATTGTCACGGATTCAGAAATATCTCGAAATTTTTTTAAAAAATTTATCGATCACCACCACACATGAAATGAATGAAAATATCATTCTTACGTGACGGTAGAGTTCTTTTGTAGGTGTGTGACCCAAGTCATGGGCATGATTGAACTAGTTATTTGTTAGTCTGAAGGACAGGTGGCGAAAGGACAGACTGTTGACGTTATTGTGGGATTACGTAGATTCGGTGCCCCAACATTATCAGATAGGATTTCCCATGGGCCACTTATAAAGAGCCACGTATCGATCAAGTTCCAGAAGTCAAACTGGCAACGGTCAGATTAAGTTTAATGGAGGACAACACTAACACGTGTCCTTCAATCATGATTTTTCCTGCTGGTCCATCATATCATATGCTTTTTTTGCTTGTCTTGCCTAACATGCTATGCTTGAATAATTCCTTATTATATTTTCAGTTTTTTATAGGCCAAAACACTTTTTTTTTTTATTTTATAATTCATTTGTCCAATTAATTTTTTTTTGTATACGTATTATTTATTTACAAACTATTACATTTTTCCTTTAAATACCGATTGCAATGATTTAAAATTAAACATGTTGGATAAAAAATATTAAACGCATAATGATTGCATGTAAAGGGTTAAGTTACATTTCCCAACTCCAAAAGTGTTTTATTTTGGTTGCATTAATAGATTTTATTAATTTGTAAACACTGTAAATTTTATTATTGATTTATGACGATTACATGAACATGTATACACAAGATTCTTCCTATGCTAGAATTCCTATATGAGACGCGTATATCCTTACAAATAGGAATAATCAAGAATAAATTAGGGATAAACATATTATAGGAAGTTGAGATTGCTTGCTCTAATATGATCATCTTGATTACCTGGAGTAATATTTTTATGCACCAAAAGTGATTGAAAGATAAAAAAAAAGGTAGAAATAACGGAAAATGTAAGCAGTAAATAATCGAAATAGTAAGGAATCAGGGATGGCAACTATACAAGTTTTACAAGCAACTACTCCTGATTCATGTAATCAAAATATAAAAGTAAAAAAATAGTGGTTCATTTCAGAATTTCATGATTTTTTTTATATTTCTTCATTGTATATTCCTATTTATTCTTATTATTTTCACAATATTAAATGCATAGTTTGTCATGGAAAATTAAGACACTGAGGATAGATTAATACTTACATACCCTTATTAATTGTTTTATTAAAAAAATGTAAAATGTTTAAGAGGGATTAATATTTTTTCTAGAACTATTATAGCTTCGTTTAAAAGGGCACCATAGTGAAAAAATATTAAAAAATTACATGTAACTGATAAGAATACAATATCAATCATCCAACCAAGCCTTATTCCCAAGCTTGACGGGATCGATTATATGAATCTTTTGATATCATGAAGCTCTATCAAATAACAATTGCACGTTAATATTTAATTACACGTATCTATTGAATAATTCCCCTCCATATACCTCTCCCTCTACTTTTACATTCTATCTTTAAATTCTCACACATCCTAAGTGTAACATTCGTACGTCTTCGAAACACAAGTCTAGATCACCTTAGTCGTCATTCTTTCAGTTCATCTTCAATATGTGCTACCCTAGTCTTTTGGCGAATGCACACATTCCTAAGTCGATCCATCCTTGTATATCCACTCATCCACCTGAGCATAGCATCCTTATCTCAATCACACTCATTCTTTGAATATGTTGAGTTTTAATCGCCCAACAGTCACTCACATACGTTATGACCGATCTAACTATACATCTATAAATTTTTCATTTCACTTTCAAAGCTACCTTATTGTTCTATAAGAATACACCATATGAAATAAATATATGATAATATTTAATAATTCTATATTATATCGGGTCGAATGGGTCAAACTTGGACATTAATTTATGGCCTATACATTAGTCGGGATACGATGAATTCGGACCGAGGCTTTATTGTAATTTACTTTGCAAAACCCATACTGCATATAGCGGGCTTGGGCGGGCCTAAGCCCATTTGGAAAGAACATACGCTAAATTGGGGGCTCCTCCAAAGGACCAAAATACAAAATATAAAAGTGTGTTTTCAAATTTCATACGAGGGCAATATTGTCTTTTTGAAAGCAAGACTAGTTTCTGAATTTTAAAAGCAGCATCTTCCCGCCGGCCTTGCTATCTCACTGCACTGGTCGCTGTAGTCCGTTGGATTCAAAATCTTCTCCGATTATTTCAAGTTCCTTGATTCAATCTGTTACAGGTTCCTTTATTGATTATTTTTCCCTTGCAATTGTTTATTGATGCAATCTTGGCATCTAAAATTCTATTCTAGGGTTTCAGCGTCGTGTTGTGACTCTAGTTTTTAGCTCATCAATCCCTGTGTTTTTTGATACAGGAAATTCTAACGTTTCCAGTTGATAATTGAAGTAACAGTACACTTCTGTTAATAGTTAGAGTGTTTTAATAATCTTTCAAGGGTTTTGCTAATGTGGATTGTTCTCCTTTTTCTTCTTGATCCAGCTTTATTATCTAAATCTGTTGCACTGCTGTAATAAACGCACACATTTTTTCCTTATTGTATTACACTGAAGGCATATTAAATTTATTTGGTTGTTTTGATAACCAGAATGTATGCTTGTTTATTGGGTGTTAATTTTTCAGATTAAGGTTGTTGTTTTCAACTGTTTAAAAAATGGATCGGAATGAATATGCTGAGGATAGACAAGATGTGTTGGATTATAAGCCTGAAAAGGTTCTTCATACAGCTGGGGAATCAAAAACTGTTGACGCTACGCCTAAAAAAGTTGATTTATTAAGAAACCAGACACGGGAAACGGAGTTTATGTCTCATACACCAGAAAAAACAAACCAGCCTTTGAAAACCGAATTAGAAGGGAGGGAATTCGAACTTCTTCAAAGGTATGCATCTTGGTTGTTGCATTTTTTCAAATCTAAAACATTATATGGTTAGCCTTACAGTTATTGTGCTGCTTTAGGCACAAGAATATGGTGGAAGTTTTTGATGGGATGAGTTGTTCATTGAGGCTGCTTGGTCTACGTAAAATGCAGCCTACTTTTCAAAATATTCGTACTCAAGTGGAAGTGTTGACTAGAAGGTAAATAAACCTTCATATGCTCCATTGCACTTGATGAAGTTTCTATTTGGATACTGTTTATAGTCCATTGCTTTTCCCAAACAAAATACAAATTTCTGCTACCATGTGACCTATTCTGAGGAACTTGCTATGTGTATGTATGATTATCTTCTTTGAAAACTTAATTCAATCATTTAGCAAGTTATGTGATTTGACTCATTACGTGTCAGAAAATCGTCAATGTTATGATAAAACATTGAACAAAAGTCATAAAGAGCTGCCAAAACTAGAATTAGTCTATCAGATTGCAAAATTGTGAAACACCAGTTTTATATTCTGTATCTTACCATGCATGTATGATGAAAAATAAACGCAAATTTGTGATACTGCTATATATATATGTAGACATGTCTAAACATATCACAGTCCGATACTTGTTTCATTTCAAAGTCTAGAATTATGACACTAAGTTTGCTATGAAATATGTTTAGTCACATATGTATATTTTGAAAGACACATACACATGTAAAATACATAGCCAATACGTTCTCTTGACGATAGATCATTTCTTGCACTTTTGAGCAGCAGAATTATTTACTGCATTACTTTCTCATTCACCAATTATTCTTCTGGCATTATTTTGCAATTTCAGGAAGTTCTCTTATGGGCATGTTGCACAGCTAAAATATATACTCCCTGAAGCCATACAGATAGATAAAATTCTTGTGCATGACAAGGAAACTCTGTGTATGAAGCCTGAGATGAAAATTATCTTGGTGTATGATGTCGTAGATGGTCACCATGAACAATCTAATTTTATCGCTCTCCACCAGCTATTTATATCTAGACTTGTTAAATACTTCACTGCAAATCCTAAGGTAATTGTTTGCCCTGTTACATTTTCCGTATCAATATGTTTATTATCATTAGATTTCGATGCAATTACAAGTAATTGGCCTTATACATCATCAGCCCCTGAACTCAGCCCATTTTGGCTACTGCACCCCTGAACTTTGATAATGTCCTTGTTACTCCCTCAACTTGCAAAATTTATTAAATTTTTAGCTAGGCTTAGTTCTTCGATTTAGGACCTCAATGCATCGGCTCAACCATATTTATATTGTTAGAATCACAGTTTACATGTATACATTTTAAAGGTGAATTCTTTCTTCCATTTTTTTCCTCTTGTTTTGCAGGCATCTGATATTCCAGTGGCAATTTTGCCGGATCCATTTAACCAAAGCAAAGAGATTGCCTCAGAGACTGCTTCTGGGGTTAGTGAAATCCCTGAGGTCGTAGATCATAACCAAGCCAGTCAGCCAATTGCTTTAGAGACTTTGCTTTCAAATGCTTCACTAGAAGATTTACCAACGACTACCATTGAGCCCGACTTCCAGTTGAAATTGTCGCATATTAATCCATCTTTCAATAAACACTTCTCTGAGAAGGCTGTTTTTAAAACAGAGAGAACCAAACTATTATCTCCTGCTGCTTCATCAACATCATCTCAGGATGTTGAAAATGTGAATACAAATCTTGATACCAAATATGAAAGCAAAAAAGAATCTGTGGGCATAATTTCAAAGTCCACCTCCATGCATCCCAAGCCTACTCTACCAGCCAGTTCTCAATACCCTATGAATACCAGCACATGTGAAAGCCCCCTTTTGAAGCACGTGCCAACTGTTGATAGCACTGTAATAGAAACACCTGCGCAATCAATTCCAAAGAGGGTAATGCCAAGTAGCGATGACATTGAGAACCATAAGGGTGTAACAAGCCAAAAGCAGACGTCATCTAGCAAGCCAGCAAAGAGAACTTTAGACTTTTCATTTGTGGAAGGTGATGAATCAGAGTGCTGTGAATTATTTGTGAACAGGTCTCAAACTCCTGATGCTTCTTCAGCACAACTTCAAAAGGTTTGTCTTCTTTGCTATATCAGCCCAACAATATGTGCTTGCTTGCGGTGTAAAGTCAGCAAATCTTTGAGTGTTTGATTTTCCTTATTTCATTTATCAGGCGTATCAGCTTTTCTTGATCTCAGTTTTAAGTATTTATACCTTATAGCTAAACTACTAAATTATATGTTATGAAATTGTTCAATCTGGAAAGGCCAATTAATATATATATGTTGGGTTGCAAAAGTCATAAGAATATGAAAATCAGAGTTCAGCAAGAGTGGCCGCCTTATTACAAGCTGAACGGATTGAATTTGGTTGATATAATTATCTACAATTTGTTGGAATTTGGCTTTGAGAAATTTGCCTAGTTACTAGTTTGCAAGCTTTTAGTAAGAGAGAATTCAGTATAACTTATGTGGAATACCTTTTTTTTTGTTTTGATCAGTGGAGCAATGGTAGCGACATTTTATTAAAAAAATTAGTTATAAACTTTTCTATTTGACTTGGTGTAGGCAGAGGAGGTCCTTAATACCACTGCTGAACGCAAAATGAGCCAATCAAATCTAAAGGACCAGAACATTTCCATTGACTTGCCCGGTCTTGTTTCTCTGATTCATCGCATTTTCCAGTCTGTGAGTTACTCTTCAATCACAAAGGAGGAACTCGTGCACAAGATAATCATGAATAACTTTGATTTTGAAGAAACAGGTTCATTGGTTCTTGATTATTTTAATACAATAGTAATATTACATCAAATCATCGATTTTTCAACTCATATTGCGTTATTATTGTTAATATTTGCAGGTCAGGTAGAGGAGCAGATTGAGATACTTGAAAAGTTAGTACCAGACTGGATTTGCAAGAAGCTTATACCTAGTGGAGATACTTTATACAGGTATTTGTACCATATTACTCTTTCATATACATAGTTGAAGTAGAAAGCAGTGTTGTCATGGGCGCGCCTAAGGCGCAAGAGGCTCCAGCCTCATCGCCTGCAAGGCGTACGCCTGGATGAGCTAGGTGCCAGGCGCAATCAAGGCGTTGGAGGTGCTAGGCGCATTTGAGAGTGAGTTATGTTATTTTTTTTTTTTGGGTTTTAGTGATATACTAGAACTAAGAAACAAAAAAGAAATAGTTTCTTAATAATTGGATAGAAAAGGGAATAAGAAAAAGAAAATGGAGTAAATAGAGTAGTAGTAAATAAAGACCTACAGAATAAATAAGAGGAAAAAAAAAAAGAAAATGGGAAGAAGCAAATGAAGGTGTTTTATATAACATACAAAGAAAATATTTAATATCTATTACTATAGTTACAATTTATATATACTACTGTAACTTTAAACTCATGTAAAAGCAGTAGTCACTTGCTCTATTTAGATTAATATAACACAATTATTAATAATAATGTTATTATTGATAAAATGATCACTCCATCTTAGATAAAATGATCGTTTAGATTTATTTTAACACACAAGATAATATAAATTCACGAACTTTTATTTTGCTTTGAACATTTGGGATAAGTTTTATTTTTAGTTAAGTGCGTTTAAGTTTTGTTACAAAAACAACTCGATCTCTTAGAAGACAACAATTTTCAAGTAAACACCTGAATATTTTTTATTACATTTTTTATATTATTTAAATATCAACATAATTAAGTTTTTTTAGTTAATGCGCCTAAAGTGCTCCTCGCGCCTAGGCTCTAGGACCCACCTTGACAACTATGGTAGAAAGATGAATTTGGTTGTGTTAAATTTTTATATGAAATAGTCATGAACTATTTTGTGTGGCAACCTTCCTTGACATAATCTCCTTTTGAAGAAAGTGTCAACTGTTTATCTTAAATAAAAGTGTTTTCCTTTTCGTTTAACAATTTATGAAGTTAGTAATCTAGTGTAAATATGAATACGTGCAGCATCAAGAAAATGCCAGATTTGAACTCTCTACAATCAAGGGTTGCCTGCATATGAAAATACTTCAAAGGTGCAATTACTTGATCATTTTTTAGGATTTTGTTTGAGATAAGTATATGGTTGGTGGGGTACTGAAGTTCAGATGTTTTTTGTATTGCTTGTACTAACTTAAGTTTTCGGTTACATAAAACTTTTACGGGTGTTGATTATAATCAAGAGAATAACAATAGGCAGCATTTCTATCTGCTTTATTTGCTTTCACTTTCTCTTGAGAGGATATGATTTAGTAGCATGATTATGTGTTTGTTATGTTGCTTCAGGACACTTAAAAAAACTTTTTGCTTTAAACATTGCATTGTCTAACAATACATCTACTACAACTAGGCAGGTTCCAGGAAGCTAATTTGATTATGATGTATTTCACATTCATATGAAATGCAGAAATTAATTTTGCTCGTTCCTTTGCAAAATTAACTATCAGATGAAATATTCAACAGCTTGCCATCCTTCATCATGTAGCCAGGCTAAACAGTTAGTTAATTCCGTTTACTTGAAATGAGTAGTTTATCGTTACGAACTAAGCACGAAAACGAGGACTAAACAAATGCTAAATATGGTTCAAGAAAAATTTACACAAGCTTAACAAGATAATTATTTGAAATCTGACTTGCTTGTGATGGAAGCAGTTTTAAGTGATGCCCAAATTACACTTGGTACAGCAAGAAACTCAAAAAAGAGCAGGATATTGAGAAATGCTGGGGTTGTTGAAATTGGGAAAAATTGCCCCTTTTTTTTAAAGAAAATGCATGCACGTGCATTTATTTTTTCAAAATAGAAACAACACAATGATTTAAGAAAACGGATTATTATCTTCAATAAACAATAATATCTTAAATAAACCGATGAGTAATTTATCAATTTTTTTATGGGATGTAGAATTAGCGACATCTCACAGGTACGAGTTTTGTATTTGATATAAGCATAATTGTGTAAGTTTTATAAATAAAAAAAAAAAAATCATGTGTCCAACTTTTATTATTTGCAGAAATTTCAAAATGTGAAAATTGTAGTGTGCTACCTAGCTCGAAAGTATTACAATGGTATAAGTTCAATGCCAGCGTGTCATTCGGGGATTGGTCCAGCTGTCTTGATAAGTTGGTGAAACTGTGCGTTTTTGTGTTTCTGAATAAGTGGCGTTTTGTTACTACTTGTAAGTCGTTTTACTCTTCTCCTTTCTCTAGCTGCTAGCTGCTAGCTGCGATAATATAAGCGGCAAACTCTGTAACTGAAACTCAAGAAATATCAGATCAACAGAATTCTCTTTCTCTCTCTCTATAGCAGATTTCTCTTTCTAAATTCTAGTCGCATCTAACTCCAATTCCATTAAGCAGTCCCAAGTTCAGTAATGGATGAAATACAAGAAGCAACGCAAAGATGTCAAAGAGTGATTCGTAGAATTCATAGATTATCGAAAGGTACCAGCATCACCTCTTCTTGCGTTCGTACTCTCCTCAAATCGGCCCATTCCGAGCTCCATTTCCTCTCTCGCTTCGCCTCCGCTCCACAATTACCGCTCAGGTACGTTTTCGTTTCTTCCTTTTCTTTTTCTCTCCAGTCATTTTCCGATTCTGATCCCTTTTTCAAACCTTCTGTTATTTTCAGTAGCAACATTGGGCACTTGGAAGCTGTGATTACCTTCCTTGAGCATCCATTTGTGACCGGAGTTTCCCGGGTATGCAAGCCGATTCCGTTGCCGGAAGGAATTAGGGTTCATGTTGACATATTATGCATTCTTAATAAACGCCCTGTTTGGGTTATTGTATCTGATAGGAATCCTGTGTATCTTTCTTGGGATAATAGCTTTAAAATGAGGGTTCAGAGTGTTTTAGCTGCTGCACGCTCTTCCCAACAATTGAAACCCTCTTCAATAGTTCTTTTCTTTTATCGTGGACTTCAAGATTCTGTCTTTGAGAATCTCCAAAAGGAATTTGGGGCGTTTCGGGTGGGATTGGAGTTTGATCTCTGCGAGGAATCGGAAAATGAGTGGACTGTTATTGCTAAAAAACCTTATCATGAATCAGTTGTCCTTGAGATTATGGTTGACCGTACTTATGATTATGTGGTGGCTTTTGATTATGTGTCAAGTAAAGGATCATCTGTTGATCCTGTAGAGCCGGAGCTGGGAGAAGAGGATGACCGAGAAAAATCAGATGATGTTTTTAGTTTTCTTGTATCGAAACTAAGTTTGCTGCCAGTTACAGTTCAAATAGACAGTCATGTTATAAATTTTGATACAACAGCTCTGCTTGCTATAGTATCTGGTATAAGCAATGGTTGTGCTAAGAAACTTCTTGCCGCACCTGAGATGGAATTAAGGAAGCGGTTTAAGGGCAACTTTGATTTTGTGATTGCGCAGGTGAGAGTTTATACTAGCTGTTTTATCTTGTTCATTAAAAAGATCTTCACAATCTTTATTCATAAGTTGTCATGGACTGCAAAACTGTATAGTGTGGTTCTCCTGCTAATTGTTTGATGCAAATAAGAGTTGATTAGTATGGTTTTTGCAGCCAAATAGTATATCTTTATATTTATATCTGGACCCTCTTAACTCGTGTCGGTCTTATATGTATTGATTGCATTCGAATCTGTGAAACCAATAGTGCTGGGGAATTTATATGCATAGCCTTGAAATTTATATGATTAGCCTTGAAACTATTAGAAATTTATATACTAATAGTGCTGTGAAACTAAATTTGGTTGTTCTAGTCAGTAATGATTATTGATGATATGCTTAGCCTTCGACTCATTTCCGAGTCCTTTTAATGGTGGTGTAGCATAATACTATACAAGCTTTAATAAATCCTTTTTTTCTAATTTATATGCTATTGCTAGGCGTCATCTGAAATTGAAAATCCAATACTCAAGGAACTGGTTGGTGCCATAACTGGAAAGAGGGGTTTGGTTTGCGAAAGTGTTGTTGCAGAGTTTAAAAATTTGGTGTCGATGTGTGGAGGACCTAACGAGAAGTTACGAGCTGATGAGTTACTGAAACACCTCATGTAAGTTACTAAATTTTTTTTCCTTTGCAAATCTGATCTGGTGCAGAGAAAATGAAACTGACATTACTTCACGGAATAAATAAATAAACATTGAATTTGTTTGGAGGTTCTTTATTTTGAATCTTGTGCTGACATATGTTGCAAATCTGTGGGTATACTGCTTGCATGAATAACAAATTTTAGATAAAATTGTTTCGAATTTTGCGTTGTCCAACTGGTTCTTTAAAGCAATAGATAGGATTCTCATTGATTGTGTACTTAATAGGATTTCACATAGTATAAATAGAACTAAAATGGGAATACTTAAGTTTGGTACATTATAGAAAGAATTGGAGTAAAAAATATAGTTTTCATTATCCATTATATATGTTGTTATGAAATTATGTGGCAAAACCGCATTTTTGCAAGGCAAAACGACGGGATAAATTTTGGCTGATGGGAATGAGCGGAGTTAGAGAATTTAGTTGGAGACTTCTGGCTGTTGACGAAATGTGGTCTTACATTATATTTTCTGGGATTGAATTGAGTAATCTCTGTATTTTAGTTTTCTAAATTCCGAGAATTTGGAACAGGATGGTGCCAGATAATCCTTCGGAGCGCATGATGTCTCTCCCAACAACAAGAAAACTGGCAATGAAGAACAAAGTAGTTTTCGGGACAGGCGATCGCTGGCATGCGCCGACTTTAACTGCAAACATGGCATTTGTTAGAGCAGTTTCGCAGACTGGAATGTCCCTCTCTATGATTCAGCATAGACCAAGAGCCTTAACTGGCGATTAGCAGTTCTGATTTACGAGGTAATTGCTGAAACCAAAGAACTAACAAACAAGAAGTAAAAGTGCATATATACGGATTTGGGGATTTAGTTTGTTTTGGTTACAGAAGCAGTTTTTTTTTCTTAAATCAGTGATTATACTGAAGATATATGTAATGCATACATTCTGAAAAGCCAACATTAGGCTCTAGTGCTTTGCATAATTTGCCATTTCAGTCCATTTACTTTAATTTTGCCCATTCCTGGTTTTTCGCAAAATTGTTGCACTTTATGGAAAATTCTAATACACACATAATTACACAGTTAAAAGATAAATTATCAAAGGTCAAAATTTTGAGAAATTTCTCTGTCGCTAGAATCGAGTAAAACTGCGGATTACAGTCCAGTTGAATCTGTTTGAATTGCCAATATTCCGAAAATTCTAAAATCTAACAGCAACACATAAATTACTTGAGCCTACAATAAAACAAATGAAAATGCACAACAGAGACAGTTTTTTTTTTCCCGGAATGCGACTTGGTCATTGCGATCAATTGTTTTGACCTGCACTTCCTTTTCCGAGTTTGTAAAATCCCAGAACTTCTTCTTCTACTGGATGGACATTGCCCACAATTACAAGACAATGCAAGGGTGGTCCGAAATCGACATCCAGCAATTGCTTCATAGTCCCAGCTACTATCTTTTGGTCTTCACTCCCTAGCCGAGCAAATCCTATGCAGCTCGTTTCTTCATTGTATGCTGCATCACATTTCGTTCAAGTATAAGGATACTTCAAAATCCAAACTTCGAAAATATATTCCACAAAAACAAAAAACACATGTTTTTCGCAACATGAAATCCCGTGAAACTGTAAGGCCCTGTTCTCTTCGACTACAAACAAATCAAATCGGTTCAATCCATTTCAGTTCAGCTATGCGTAGCTATAAATTTACATTGAAATAAGTTCAGTTCAGCTCACTTCATTCTGATTTCAGAAGTTGAAAAGAACGGGGCCTAAGTGCAAAATGAAAAGAAAGTAGCGATTCATACCAGATCCTCCAATCTTTTGTTCAACTTCCAAGAGTTGTTCAATTGCTGTATTTACCGTCATGTACCTGGGTGGTTCATACTTCTTCTTTCCTCTGAAACAACGTTACAAACTTGCGATTAGATGACGATTCGAGTATTATAAACTTGCGGGACAAATAGACGAGAATCCCATTGAAATTAAAACTCAAGTCCTAACCAGTTTCTTAAATGCATACCTGGACAAGGATTCCCATGTAGGTTCCTTCACTCGTATATCTGCAACGTACAATGGCAGAAGCTTATCAAATTTGAAGTTATAAATAAAGCCATTAACAAACAAAACAATTTCTGGTAATGGCATGGATAAAAGAGTTATATTTGTATAACCTAGCAAGCAAAGCGTGTGCAAACCAAGCTCGACATTGCTCTGTATCTTCTGATAAAAGCTATCTGGTCTCCAATTATCGGTAAAGAAGGGGATCGAAACTGTTTCGCCATAACGATAAAGTTGCAGCCCACAAATTCCTATAGCATTCATAACAGAAGCATTATGCACCACTTTGACATCGATTCCTGATGTCTTTGCGCGAACAACAAGATCGGTATGTGTTGTAGCTCTGCATTTCAAGTCAAACCATTTAACTAAGCCAAAAGGAAAGAATTCAAAACTAAAACCGCTAATATAGTACCCAAAAGGATCTCCAACAACAAGGAAAGCAACATCAGAAGTGCGAGCTGTCGATAATATATCGTCAGCCTTTTCTTCTACCATCTCTCTATCAGCAATGGTGATAGGTTTACCATACAATTCTTCCTGCAATTTATTTACACAAATGATAAAGCAAAATACTAATAAAGAGAGAAAGAAAATAAGAATAAGTTAAAGTACATACCAGAGTGGAAATTCCATCTGCAGATAAACCAAAGGAAAGGAGAGATGTATAAGCTTCCATGTATACTTTCTCACATTTCTTGACTGCTTCTAATCCCTTTAAAGTTATGTCTTTTTCGTCCCCTAATCCAAGCCCTATTATGTATAGCATTTCTTCCCTTCCAAATCAGCCCAATTCTTCTGCAGAATCAATTTGAATTTCTTCAAATCTATAATCATTCAGTTTTTTCAACAATTACAAACCACAATTACTAGACTAAACTCAGAAGGTGAACTTTTCCTCTATGCTTAGCTATCAATAGCTTCTGCAACTTAAAATTTTAAAGTTATCAGTCAGTTTGCGAAGCTTTTGAGAAGAAAAAACGATGAATAAGATCAAATCAAAGCTTAATTGATTCTCAATGCAATTGAAGATAACGAATTTCACAGAAGATATTGAAAAAGGAATCAAAACCAACCCAAATAGCAGGCGGAGAGAAACAGTTGATGCGGTAATCAAAGAGAACTGAAATCCGAGACTGCCGGCGGCCGCTGCTGGTGAGGCTGGAAATACTGCGGAGAGGTTTAGCACTTGAAGCTAGGGGTTTTACCAACAAAAAAAGGGGAAAAAAGTAATATTTATATGTTTAAAGTCGTAAAGAAAGTAAATTTAAATTTTCGTAGTTAAACTATTAATTGTGAGAAGGTTGGTGGGAAAATCCGTCAACAACCAACTTTGCTTCGCCTATTTCCAGACCCATTTGATAAAAATGATAATATACCTACCGCTTCTTCATTCTTCGCCTTTCCACCTTCCGCAATCCCCAATATGGCGTCTTCTTCAATCGCCGGACCTATCATCTGCAGAGGTATATCTGTGTTAAGCTTTCTAAACGCGTTTCCGATCGTTCGATTTGTTCCTGATTTGGTGAAATTGGCAGCCTGATTTCATTTCGATTACGTTTTACAGCTGCGGTGGCTTGGGGCCCAGGAAAGGCGTTGGTTATAGAGGAAGTGGAGGTGAGTCCACCGCAGCCGCAAGAGATTAGGATCAAAGTCGTCGCCACTTCTCTCTGCCGCAGCGACCTCACTGCTTGGGAATCTCAGGTGTCACTCTCTTTTTCTTTTTGGCTTCTAAACTGAACTTTGGATTCTGCGGTTCACTTACAAGTTGATTTGTACTTAATTAGTTCAAGTGGTTTTAAGGTTAAATGGCTTTAGGAAATTGAATTAAGTATTGAAGTGTTTTTCTGAGTTTTGAGCCTACAATGGCCACGAATACGATAGCTTTAGAACAATAGAAGAATTATACTAGCTAAGCTTATAATTTTAGAGTAAAAACATAGGAAAAGGAGCAAATGGGTTGAATCTTAATGCATATGCATAAAGTTGGGTTGGCATCTAAAAGCAAAGACATTGTTAAATTCATGGAAAGCACTATCAGTTAACCACAGGCATTTTTTCTCCTAAATTAGAAATTTCAAGCATCAATGATTTAAAAAGGAAAAGAAATGAACTGCAGTATGGAAGTCTGGATATACTGTATGTGCATTTTAGAATCAACTAGCAATCTAATGTATAAGATAAATCAGTTATATTTGAATATTAATGGAAACAATAGTAATTCTTTTACGTAAATGGAGAGTAAGGCCTTAATATTTGAAGCCAAGACCACACCCTCCTCTTAAGAGGGTAATACTTGGTAATAGGACAACTTGGTAATCCTTTCTGACATTCTATTGATAATTAATCAAAGATGATTTTTTTTATGATATACTGTGAATTCTCTCAACCTCCTTCCCCGTCTCCTTTTTGTTCTAATTTACTTATCTCTTTGTTTAGTCTTTTGATTATGTCATGTTCATAGCCATTCAGCTTGCTGTTATTCTGTACCAACCAGGGTTGTGATTAGAAAGAAGTTGATCTAGTAGTTCATATGTCCTCAAGTTAAATTAACAAGCGTGGCCAAATTGCACTATGTGATCATTGATATAAGATCTAGGGGATGCTCATTTTACACTTTTTCTAGATTTAAGAATAAAATTCGGTTATCTTACTTCTTTAGAGTCTGTTTCTGTCGCGATTATCTTATATGCAGGCTGAACTAATAAGACATGCCTCTATGCGCAGGCCCTTTTTCCTCGAATATTTGGCCACGAAGCATCAGGGTAACTTTTCTTTGCTATATAGGCAAAATAATGCTCTACATTGTTGGGTTTATTCTTTAAATATGAAAATGTGATGTGCAGATATTCTGATAATCGGAGCTTACTTTTCAATATCTTCAAATTTGCAGGATTGTTGAGAGTGTTGGGAAAGAAGTAACTGAATTTAAGGTCGGAGATCACGTGCTTACTGCATTTACAGGAGAATGCGGGAATTGCAGACACTGTAAATCGGGTAAAAGCAACATGTGCCAAGTGCTGGGTCTGGAAAGGAGAGGTGTAATGCATAGCGATCAGAAGACCCGTTTCTCGATCAACGGGAACCGAATTTACCATTATTGTGCCGTTTCAAGTTTCAGCGAATACACGGTAGTTCACTCGGGGTGTGCTGTTAAAATTAACTTCGAAGCTCCTCTCGAGAAAATATGCCTCCTCAGTTGTGGAGTAGCTGCAGGTATGTCATTGATCTTTACAATGTAGATTATGCAATTTTTTGTCATAATTGGGTAATGCATAGTTGTCAAATCGATAATTGAAATCCCAATTTTATGGATTGTGAATCGCGAATCGAATCGAATCTTAATATTCGGATAATTCTTAAAATCATATAGAAATAATATATTTAGAATGTTCAACTTAAATTTATACTAAATTTTAGTCGATGCACGCAATATTAATATAAAAAACAAATCATATCAACTAAGCAAGTAATTAAAACTAAAACCTTATCAAATAAAATCATAATCACTAATAATTATTCATCATCAAGTAGATATAACTTGAGAAACATTAAGCAATTTGAATCCGCTGATACCCCCGATTCAGATACGATTCTAAGTCTATTTCGATTCATCCCATAGATTCGTAACGATTCAAGGGTGAATCGAACCGAATCGTACGATTTTGATAACTATGGGGTAATGAATTAGTAACTATAACCTCATTTGTTTCTTCATAAACTTCTATATGTCACTGACTGCAGCAATTTATTCAGATTAAGTGAACTGTTTGGGATTGGTTTCCCAAAATGCTGTCCCGAAAAGCTCCACTCACAAACTTTTCATAGGACAACATATTTTGGTCTCGGACAAAAGATGTTGACTCTTAATACTAATTTAAGTAGGATATATTATTGCTATTTATTTCCCAAAGTCAAACTCTGCGAGAAAGCTTCAGCAGCCTGGGAAAGCAATCCCAAACTGGGCCTAACAAGAGTTGCGGTTCGATTTCAGGGTTGGGTGCAGCTTGGAATGTGGCCGATATAACAAAAGGATCAACGGTTGTTATTTTTGGTCTCGGGACAGTGGGACTCTCTGTTAGTTTCAAATTCCGCTATATTATTATTACTCGAAACCAAGAAAGTACGTATCTTTATTACTTTTATGTTGACTTGTTCGATATTTTGAGGTCAGGTTGCACAAGGTGCTAAGGCCAGAGGGGCATCGCAAATATTTGGCGTCGACACTAACCCTGAAAAGCTTGAGAAAGGTATAAATATTGCATTTGTGCCATTGAACTTTGTAGCAAAGCATGCAATTTTTTCTGAACCTTCCTTTTATTTGCAGCCAAGGCATTTGGAATAACGAATTTCATCAATCCAAATGATTCAGATGAACCTATTCAACAGGTATATAACTCAACAAAATAAAAATAAAAAACCTGTTATGTAGTTTCTTCATCTTGTTATCAAAATGTTATTTTTCTTGATCAATCTTTTGCGTATTTTCAGATTATTAAGCGATTAACTAATGGAGGGGCAGATTACTCGTTTGAATGTGTCGGTGATACTGGAACAGTTACTACAGCGTTGCAGTCTTGCTGTGATGTAAGTGTTTTTCATGCAGCTCTGTGAATTTTTAATTTGAAGAAGTTGATGAAAATTTCGGCTGACTCGGAGTATCTTGTTAGGGGTGGGGATTAACAGTTACTCTTGGTGTGCCAAAAGCGAAACCCGAAATATGTGCTCATTACGGAGCTTTTCTCAGCGGGAAAACACTGAGAGGATCTTTGTTTGGAGGATGGAAGCCGAAATCTGATCTTCCCTCGTTAGTCGACATGTACATGAACAAGGTAGTTTCGGCGTTTCTTACTTTGTAACCGTAACTGCACTTAATCATGGATCTCGTATTTCGAAATGATATCACATTTTTGTTTGTCATTCAGGAAATTCAAATAGACGAGTTCATCACACACGATCTACCGTTTGAAGATATCAACAAAGCTTTTGATCTCATGAGACAAGGCAAGTGTTTACGATCCGTGATCCACATGCCAAAATAGCAACTTTTTTACGCCTCGTTTTCGATTGAAGTCATGCTTTATAAGTTGAATTAAGGTACGATATTTATCTCAGTTACGAATTCAAATTTTAATTAAATATAAGCATTGAAGTTAATGTACATGTATTTACTATTTCTTGTATTATTTTCGATGATACCATTACAAGAGTATTTATACAGGAGAAAAGGAATATACTAATGATAACTGCCTTTCCCGCCATCTCTAACGAACTAAGTTATTTAGTTAGATGAGCTAGATTACAGTGTGAGCTAGTCCATAGTTCTTATATTGTTCCCTTGATCTAATAACTTTAAAAATGCTACTGAAATTAAAACACCAGGCGAAAAACACAAACATGCTGAACTTGCTTTTACACAATACAAACAAGCCATGTGGCAAGATTTGTTAATTAAACAAAAACAAAAAAACAAACTTGCAAACTAAATTTTCTCAATCCCAACTAATATTTTCCATATACAATTGTAAGATATGCCATAAAATCAATTATTGTCAGAATCTAGAACGATCTTTCTTAATATCTACTATGAACTTGAATACCTAAATCGGCGATGAATGATTGAGAGAATCATTATTAAATTCATCATAATTTATGGACACAATGATTATTGTAAGAAAATATTTGAGGAATTGTTGATGTATTTGACTAAAAATATTGTTTATGGTTCCCTAATAAATATACAAATAAATAAATACAAATTGTATTTCTTAAACAAATAAATAAAAAATGATGTGATCTATTAATGGAATTAAAAAGATTACATGAGTCACTATATATATTAGATGAACTTTCTGCGTTTTATGCATGAATAGAACAAACTTCTGCGTTTTATGCATAAATCATTAGATTTTACAATTATTTTTTCTTAAAAAAAATTCATTATTCAATATAATATTACATTAAGATTTAAGACTTCATCGATACAATATCACAACGAAACTAGTTGACAATTTCAACATTAGAACACATGATAAACCCAATACAACATCGAAATTCCTTTATTACTTAAGATCATACAAGAGGAAACAATCTATCTGGATTACAAAAATCCCGAAGATTCATGTCACGAGGAGAAAACTTTGGTGACCGAAACATCGATAAATTCAACTTCAACGATTAAGTTATCATTCATAACGAATCCTTTTCTAGCTTCATGTAAATCTCCCAATGGCATAAAGTTAAAGATACCATATGCTTCAGTATGCGAGCTGCTAAACCAATGCCGAACTGAAACAAAATAATATAAAACATAAATTTTATTTTTAAATTGAGTAAAAATCTACCACGTCGTTTATTAAGGATGAAAATACTAAAATTTGTTGAATCGGAACTAACGTGTGTGCTCTTTGTGGTTATCTTGACGCTGATCAATTGCTCGCAGCTTGTACTCGGCCCACACTTGTTTACCGGGTTGTAGTTTCGCTACATCAACTAGTTCGAGAAACATTGATAGTGAATTTCCCTCTTCATTTCCATATCCTTGTGGGTAAAGCTTTAACTTCCTACAAAGATGAAATAATCAACTTCTTGAAATTCATAACCTATCCGTATCCGTATCCGTATTTGTAGTGTGGAGTTCATAACTTCATATCATATCAATCATCATCATCATCGATCTCGTCATGATGAATGACCCATAAACATGCGATAATATTCAACATTCGTGGCCATTACGTATATCAACTAGTATTAACTACTTTCAATTAATTTGAAAAACGTAAAATTTTTAAGGATACACATAGCGTGTTTAAGTAAAAATTGAAATGTGATCTTGAAACAGCGTAATCTATAATGTTAGATGATTGGCGTGTCAATTATGACGTGTCAATCATCAGATTACGTATAAACTATATCAAAGACGAGTGTTGAAGACATACCATGTTTGTTCTGCGAAACTGATTGGAGTGTCGGCGTAATGAAGACCCTTGCCCATCTTTGAAAAGCCTTTGAAAGTCCTTTTAAATGGAAGAAGAGAAGATGCGGGTTTTATCAACGAGAAGGTTTGCCGCTTCTCAGTCGAGGAGCTAACCACGAAAAGCTCAACCCCAAATTCACACGAGTCGTTGACTAGGAAACCGAAACCCGGGTCTTTGAAAGCATCCAAAGTAAGTAACTGATCGTAACCCCACTGTGTTTTCGTCTTGTGAAAACGTTTGACAACTCCGTCTGCATTTTACAAACATTTTACCTAATTTTATGTATTTTTAAGAAATTAGGTGGGAAATCATGAAGTCCTCCATGGTTTAAACTACACGTTTTATGAAGTCATCTACTATTAAAAAAAACAAATCTCGGACTTCTTCCTTAAACTTGCAATAATCAGAAATTGTTTTAGAAAAATGGACACTACCATGGAAGGTCATGTAATTGTTATTGTTTTGTTCAAACACAAAGAATTTGAATTCCACGTGGACGTCTTGACTAGAAGAAAAGTCAACTATGGCCAAGTAGAGGGAAATATGATCTGTCCCATTGCTTTTCGTGTTCCCATTTGGATACAATTGCAACTTCCTGCACATACCATTTTTGTTATACTTTGGTTTTACGTAAAGAAATGAATTCCACGTAGAATATTTAATTACATGATACCGATATAACATTAGTTTTATGTATGATTCGGTTCAAAAAGTTGTTTTTAAAGGTACCAAGAGTAGCCTTCAGCTGGGAAAACAACTGATTGATACATTTCATTGGCATTTGTACTAGCTTCGGCCAGTTTGGAGAATGATTCTATGCGCATCGAAAAATGCTTTGGTGGAAATTTTCTTTTTGTTTTCTGAACAGAACCTGTTCATAACAAAAAAAAAAAAATTACAATCAGTGTACTAAATATTAACCTACAAAATTGAGAGTCCAAAATTTAAGGAATAACAAAGTTTTAAACAAAAGTTACCCATTATGGATGAAGAACGCAGATGAATCAGAGATTTTGAGATGAATAAATTGGTACGATAAGATTCATAATGTAAACATCTATTTATATTAACATTTGATAGATCTAATTCAGGTTTAGTAATTTAGAAAGACTTCAAGTCAAGATTTATTTATATTCTTAATTTCATTATTTTTTGTCTGGTAGTGCTTTTTAATTATGGGCACGCCAAGTTGGAATAATTTGTAACTCTAGTTAAAAAAGGGGAAATAATGTGAACACATTTTAAATATTATTGCATAATGTGAACACTTTTTTTTTTTAGTTTATTTCATTTTATTCACCGGTTGCATAATTGTGTGGGGAATAATTCATCGTTGATTTGAAAATAATTAAATAAAGTAACCTATGATTTCATTTGTTTGTAAAATGATTTTTTTTTTCAAAAGAGGTTCACGCTATTAGTAAATAAGGCTTTTGATTGATTCAATTAGCTTGTGATAATGTTTATGCCTAGAAAACACGAATTTCGATTTGTCAATGCAATTGACTGATTTGCAATTCGTTTGTATGATAATAAAACGAGAAATTTGTTGAATCATGGACAGAGATCGAATTAGATTCGATGTTAGGGTTTTAGGAGATTAAAGAGAGTTAAAGAGGATCATATTTTGATTTTCCGTTGTCCTACGCCATGCCATCATTTTTTACAGAGTGGATGGAATAACTTTCGTTTGCTAATAGTTATAAATCTCTGACCCTTTTTTACAAAAAAAAATTCTCAGGTTTACTCTTTTTTACGCCATGATATTTTTTCAGGTTTACCCTAATATATAAATCCACCCTTAGATTTTGCATCATTTTCATGTAGCTCGAAAACTTTCACCAACTATCTTTTATCATTTGAGCATCAAACAATATTTCCAAAGATTTATTTTAATAATTATTAATAAACTACTTAGACCTATTTTGGAGACAATGAATTATCGAAAACAATAAAAACTATCAACATCTAATAACCACAACATCTAAATAAAACACTAACATTTTTATGTTCATTCCACAAGAAATATGAGTTGTCACAAGTTAAAAAACCAGTTTTGAACGGAATCGGTTCATTATAGATGAAGAACACAAATGAATCAGAGTTTGAGATTTCGAAATTGATGTATAAAATTTGTATGTGATAAAATTCATAACTTGGAAATCTATTTATATAACATTTGATAGATCTAATTTGTGTTTTGTATTAAAAAAAATTTCATGTCAAGATTTATGTATATATCTTAACTTAATTATTTTTTTGTCTAGTGGTGCTTAGGAATCTGTACCATCACAAGTTGGAATAATCAATAAATTTAATAAAAAAAAGAGATCGTCATTATTTAAATTTTAAACCAAGGTATTAGGATGAGATTATTATTACAAAATTAATTATGTTAGTTAGGTCATATAATGCATAGTGGTATAGTTGACAATAAAACAATGATGACGCAAATCTTTAAAACCAACGACCCACATTTAATATACACACACACTAAGACAACTACATTTACATTAAATAAAAAAAAATAAATTTATTACATTTTAAATGTGATTCCAACTAAAAATATCTAATAAATTCAATTTTAATCAAGTAAGACATTTTCTTATATCATTGTAAGTGAGTCATTTTAGTACAATAACTACCTACGAAAGGATAAAAAACTAACAAAGGCGAAATATCAATTTTTAAAATATTTGAGCAATTTTAGTTTTTCCTTAAATTTTGGAACACTAAGACTTAATGCATATTTCACAATTGCA
>CATIWQ010034640.1:0-20862 GCA_949673415.1 Euphorbia schlechtendalii
TGTCGAGAAAATAGTAGGAATTATGTATTTAATTAAAGACCTTATATTAAATGCATGTACATATACTAATGTCTAAACAAATTCTATCTTATATCTAGGTTGAATAAGAACATTAACACTGATAATTGACAACAAGTTTTACAAAGGAGATAACTTTCATGAGTGGTTCAAGTGTGTGACAAGGTTCTTAAAGAGTCTTGGTTTGGATTATGTACTAGATGATCCATATCCTTAACTCCCCGAAGAAGATCTTTTCATTTATCAAATTGATAAGTACGTGAAGCACAAAGGAGACTTTGATTTCACAAAGAACTTCATGGTCAATACGATGCTTCCAAGGTACTAGGATCTTTGCAAAAATATGGACCTGGAGTCTATGATTGTACAACTTGTAATGATGGATGAACTTGAAAAACTCGTGTTATCTCAAGTCTTGGGGATGACACCTCAGCAGTTGAGTTTGCCATGCTTGTTGATGATAACTATGAAGAGTTAAGGAAAATGGGAGTTACTTATTATCAGGATACCTTGAAACATATTGTATTGAAAGGTCTACGGTAAAGGTACAACAATTTCAAAACAGATTTCCATGGCATCAATGATTATTATAATTTTTCCAAGATGGTAGACTTGTTAGACCAATATGATATGTTGGTCCATAAACGGGCTCTTAACAACAGCAGGGTGAATGCTTAATCTTGGTTACTTTTAGATTTTTATCGTTTAATCACCAAGTTCGGTTTTTATATACGTGTTGAGTGTGATATAAAAACTTATAAACTACTCAGCTTTGCTGGCACAGTTTATCTTCGATCTTTAGTTGAGTAAGACTACTCAACACAGATCGGACAACAAGCAGAATAATGAATGGGAGAGAGATGAATGAACTGATCATTGATCAAGCTTTAATGCTTAAAGTTAAAACGTCAACACTTGAGATTTATCCTGGTTCAGCCCCTAGCCTACCTCCAGTCCTCGGATACCGTCTCTGAGCTTTAATCCATGAGTGAGTCATTTCTTCAATAGGCGGAGAAGCCTTTACAGCGGGTAGACACTATTATAGAAATTACCCTCCTTTCTAATTACCGCTCAACTCTGTTTGGGTACCCTTCCCAAGCTGACACTCATATTAAATTAAGAATGCGAACTGGATTCAACTTATAGAAATGTTGAATCCTTACAATGTTAATCTAAGTAATTTTCTCTCTATTACAAACAGATATGACTTTGATGTTTGCTAATTTCTTGCAGTGGAATTTCTTTTGAAGCTAGAGTAATTTTCGCACTTTTTTAGCTCTAAAGTTTGAACGTCTGCTCCAGTCTTCTATCTATACTTTGAAACTCTGAGAAGTAGCAGTTGCAAACTTTACAATATTACCGATCTTCAATTTCACATCTCTTTAAATCTTTCGAATCTTCCTGTTGGAGACAAATTCCAAGACGTTTAGAGATAGAATTTGAATGTTGAGACGTGATAAAATTCCATTGACAAATTCTTGTTTATCTTCAAGTAATCTGGTTCTAAGAGAGACGCGCTAGAATGCAACGTGTAGTCTTTCCGTTGGATGACCTTATTGACGTTGACAAATTCGCGCGGAGACACTTGAGACTCAGCACATAACAGAAATTCCTTTTACTCGAATTGTAGTGAGGAATCTTTGACATCCGTACTGATACGCTTTCGCATTGTGAGGACTACAGGAATCTTCATTAATTTCAGCACCTTTTCTCCTGAAAAGTAATTAAAGAATATTTCATTCCTTCACAGACGAAGTTAGTAGCACATGTGTCATTAAGTCTCTACGTGTTAAAAAGAACGTGCTTTTAGTTAAATAAAAGAATGTTTCAGCATGAGGTGAGTGAAGTAATATTAAACTATATAGTACTCAGCATAGACTCAGCTTTTCCTACTATAAGTCGCAACTTAATTAATCATCCAGCAAAATTGAGTTATTCTCCCTTGAATAAACTCAAGTCAACTTTATTAAATAAGAGGGCTTATATTCAGTAACGAGCCAAAAACCTTATTTTCCACTCTTCTACCGATAAGTTAAAATTTCAAAATACGAACAGGTGTTGTCAATACCGCTTATCAAAATAGAAAAATAGTAACCACTTCAAGTTTACAGTTTCGATGTAGCTTTAAAAGATATTGATCCCACAGGGAAGGAACCGGTTCTAAAGACCAACAAGAGTAACGGAACAAAGAAAATAAAATAGATAATTTTATTGTTGTTGGATTTGTTGGGATATGATGGTAAATAAATAGATAAATGTATAAATATATTAGAGTAGAAGAAATCGGTAGAGATTATCCCTACAAACACGTATAACAAAGAAAACATGCAAAATCATCAAAGATATTACGTACACTAGACTACTTTAACAGATTCGGTTCTAGACACTCAGATATTTAATTATTCACCGCAGAGCAACACATGAAATAACTTTTCTAAATCTAGTGCAAATGAATTAAGATGATTATATAAACCTGGATAACAATAGTACTATGCTTAGTACGGGTCTCTCTCACATAGCCATATTTAGCAAGTTACAATTCTAAAAATGTTGACTCACTAAACAGCGTTATAATCACAGATCCAGTGATTATACACAATCTTGTTAACCCCGAAATCACTCTTAAAGTTAACTCAAAAGCATATATAACTTGATTAATATAAAAGACTCAACACGAAATACATAATATGACACATAGACATATCATAAACTTCGAAATAGAATGTATAAGTAGAAAACAAATCAAAGTTGTAAGGTATGCAAGTGAAAGCTAAAGTTGATCAAACCATATCCACTCTTAAATGGGAGTCATCAATTCCCGCAATTCCTGCGTCTACTTTGAATTTGGTCTCAGCTCGTACAGAACCTACGATAGGATGCTATTATTTATGAATATTGAATAAAAGAATGTTGAAAAATGAAAACTTTTATTGATAAGTGCTTTGCAATTACACTCATACAACAAACACTCGAATATGTAGAGAAATCTAGTGATTGAAATAAGGTTCGAATCACTTATACATTTTCTCGCTAACTTAGAACGAAGCGAAAAACTACTTGATTTTCTGTCTAAAACCATTTATGCATGTATAACACACTACACACCATATTCCATATGCCACACCACAAAATTATGGAGTTTGGAACCCTATTTATAGAGTATGAAGGGTACCATCGGTACAGACGAAGGGTCATGTCCATTGGCGAAGAGTTGTACCGCTTCATTATGATTGGTTGAATTGATTTGATATCATCTACAATGGAAAGAAACCTTTTCATGATTGGTTGACTTCCAAAAGGTGTCTTTTCATCTGGTAGTTGATGGCGGTTGATGGCAGTTGATCGTTCTTATCCGGTGGTTGAAAGAAGGGAAGAGTTGACCAAAACCATCAAGGTCACGACCACGAATGTATGTCGTGACCGTGAATACTTGGTTGGCAACTTTTTGTTGTGAAGGTTAACAAATCACGACCGCGATATATGTGTCACGATCATTACATGCCTTTTTCACATGATTCCTCTTTGCGATTTCTACCGATCTTTGAAATTTTTCGATCCTTTGCAATTCCTTAAGTTCCTTTTTTCACTCTTTTTGCATAGATTTCCAACTTTAATCATTTTAATTCCAAGACTTACCTAGTACCTGCATTTGCATAATAAACAACGACATACCACATGAAATCTTTTATATGAAGTATAAAATTACTTAAACCATAATGTTTAATGATTGAAAATATCATGATTATAAGTGTAAATATACACTTATCACACCTCCACACTTAACTTTTTCCTTGTCTTCAAGGTAAAAACAACAGAAGTGTATAAATTAGTATTCAAGTTCGTACCTCATTTGGCGAAAGACTATTATAGTGAGTATCACATTCCCATGTTGCATAAGATTCAAGTAAAAGTTCGAAATTTCTCACAAATTAGTAATGTGCAATTTATATAGTCCAGTTGTATGCCTTTGCTCTTTATGGAGAGTCAACCGAATTGTGTCTTCATATAAATGTTATATGCTTACTTGAATATTACCTTTTCTCAAGTATAGTATAAAGTATAAAGGACAAAGGGAGCACACTTTGGAAACTTTGATCTCAATGCATTTTTTGGTAACCTAGGATGCTAAAACACTCTTAATGGTTGCATTTTATGCTCCATACCACTCTCCCCTTTTTTTAGTGGTTGCATTTTATGCTCCATACCACTTTCTCTCATTTTTTTCTTTTAAGCATATGTTTTTAAGTACAGATTTGTACTTTGCATCCATTTTTCGTGCTATGCTACTTTTTCTTTTTTTCTCTCATTGAATGGTTGCAGTTTCTGCTCTGTACCATTCCTGACCTTTTGCATAACTCATAGGTTATCCTCTCTTTCTTTTGATTTTTCTCTCAATACCCTCATCCTTTATTGATCAATTTCAAAGTATTATGGATATAGTTTCCCAACACTTTAAACACACTCAATACTTATAGGGCTTATTTGAGAATAGTATATAAAACTCATAGTAAGAACACTACTAGTTATTACTCCACTTAAAACTTATCGGCAGCATTAAACTAAAACTATACAACTTATACTAATTCATGTTGCATTGAAATGTATATCGAAACTTACTTAAAATGTTTCTTTTGAATGTTACTCACAACTCATCCTTGCCAAATACGAAATGTTGTGCGAAAATGCTCACAATCTCAATGTGTGGTCATACTAGAAACATTTAGTTCGAAATATGCACTAACATCAAACTTGAAATACCTAACACTCACAATAACCTTGGAACATGTGTGAGTATAGTATAGGTATGAATAATGTATAAATAACACAAAGATTAAGAAAAATTTTCAAATTCTTCGATTTTTTTTATTTTATTTAATTTTTTTGGATTTTCGGGGTTGTTTTACAAACCCCATACTAAAGAACAGAATGTCCTCATTATGAGAGACTTTATTAAAATTAAAAATCTGAACTTAATCACACATAATTGAAAAGAAAATAAAATAAAAGAAAAATAATTTGAACCCGTTTTATTCATCTGAACTTGAATCTGGAGGACTCGGTGAGATTTCCAAATTCTACATTTTGAAGTATGTATTCAACTTGCAGTTCAATGAAATGTTAGATTTCGTTAGTTGAGGAAAATCTTGCTGAATGAAGGCAATGTCTAGGCATGCTTGGTCGACAACCTTCACGAACTTTCCTCTCCAAGTATCATGTGTACTTCCGGAGGCTTGTCTTGAACCACTACTTCTGAATTGAACTTCTTCAACATCTTCATCTTGTTGGTTTTCTCGAGAAGTAGATCCATCTGTTGGTCTAAGCTTCCTTACCCTTACTCCATATGGTAAAAACATAAATTTTATATCATCTTCTTTGACCAATCCTACTCTCTTCATATAAACTCCTCCCATGAAGTTAAATTTTTCCCTTGGACTATATTGATACGGTAATTGATTCTTTGCCCCCAAAATTATCCTGCAAATTGTATTTGCACCTCCAACTCCCGCAAAACACGTGTGTCATATTATTTCTAAGTGTTAAAGAACTCAGCTTTTAATAAATAAAAGCTACTCAGCTTCGTTAAGTCTATATCTTATAAATTACGTAATACTCAGCCTAACTTAGCTTTTCTTACTCTAAGCCATAACTTAATCAACATTCAGTAAATTGAGTTGTTTTTCTTTAAACAAACTCAAGTATACTTGTTTGATTAAGAGTCTACTTAGTACTTAATAAATTTCACTATTCTAGATAGTTCGTTATTTTTAAAACATTTTAAGTATTGTGAGGTACTATTAACTTGGGTTCAATACTTTCTAAAAAGTAGAATCCAAACTTATTTACAATTTATTCTATTCCTCACTTGAAAGTACCCTTCTTACGAGTTCGAATACAGTAACTAAGTTCCCCACTACCTATAATCCAAGTAAAGTTTTCTCAATCACAAGATTGAATAAGTTTGTGAAGAGAGAACACTTGATCACTCAAGATTTCACTCTCTTTTCTTCAAAGCTAATCTAAAGATGATTACAGTGAAATGCTTAGCTCAATGTTTCCGAATCTCTCTTAGAAACATGAAAAAGATTAAACTCAAATTCTTCAGTAGCAAGAGATTATCAATTAAGCTCTTGTTGTCTTGTGTTGTTGTGTCCTCATAACTGATCTTGACAAGCTTTAAAAGCAATTTGAAGTAGCTAGCTGTTATGAAGCGTTAGACACATCTTATGACCGTTGTGAGATAAGGCTTGGATCTTCAAGGTCTTCTAGCTATTAATTTCTTCATTTGCAGTGTCTTCAAATGGTTGCTAATCTTTGTTAGTAGTTTGATGCTTGATTAGGAGTGCAAGGCTTGATTTGGTAAGTCTCTAAAGGTTGATGATCACCATTTGTTGAATGAAGCTTGATTTGGTAAGAAATCAACAGTTGTTGAGGGCTTTGCTAAAATTGGTTATGGACAAAGTGACTTTACTTGTTTAGTAACATTCTTTACTATTTAAGGTAATCTGTCAGTAGATTGTCAAAATTAGCAACGTTGAGCCTAATGCTTTTTTCTTTTTCAACTTTCAAAGTCTTCATTTTTCATTCTCAAAGGCCTGAAAAACTTTCTTATACATGTAAATAGAAATATGATTTTTGCATCCCAATTTCAAGTTAACTCAAAATAGATTAAATATATATATTGGCTCATAACTTATATTAAATATTTAAATAATTAAACAGAAATATGAGAACTTAAATATATAATATTCAAGAAAATAAATGTGTGTTAGGCACATGAAATTCAAGCTACAATCAATATGTAATGCTAAAAAATAATTTAATACTAAACATGAGTTTTAATTCTTTAAATTAATTGATTTATTATCTTTAAAACACTTATGACTCGTTTGATTGACGGAATAGAATAAAATACATATGCAAAAAGATCAAATATGATACATGACTTCGACGTCGGAAGGAATAGTTCTTCCTTATATATTTGTTAGCTCGTTCGGTAACCGTTCTTTCGTATAAATGTAAAAATAGCCAAAAATATCAAATAAAAATGTTTAGAAATGAGAACCAAGGAAAAATATGTTCCTTTCATTTGAAGTTTGAAGCCGACGTGGTATCCAGTGGGCCCGCGTCAAAAACTTAATGCCACGTGGCAGGATGTAATTAGCGCCAGTGACGCCTAGGTAATAACATAACAGGGAAAGCTTCCTTCATCTTCGGTGTGTTAACTCGGAACCAGAGATAGAAGACGGACGATTCAACTCAGCCATGACAGCTCGCAAGAGAGCTTCGGCGACTGTTAAATCTACCATTGAAAATTCTATTCCTGCCAGCAATAAAACCGATCGGAAATCTCATGACACTGCCGATCCACCAATTGCACCACCAAAATTAGGCTTCATTTTCGGATTCTTTCTATTGATTCTTGCTCCTTACTCTTATTTTCTCTTCTTCCACTACAAGATCCATAATGAACTCAAAAAATCAATTCTCATCAACGCTGCTATTAGCATCGCCGGCTTCTTCTTCACCGTCAAATTGATTCCTGTTGCTTCCAGATACGTATTGAGGAGGAATCTCTTTGGTTATGATATCAACAAGAAGGGTACCCCTCAGGGCTCTGTCAAAGTGTGAGTTTTCCCTTTTAATTAGTAGTTTGAATTTTTGTTCACATTGGACGATTTTTTTCTGTTTGTTAATTGATTATGTATTAAGTGATAGTGAATTTAATGTAGTTTTATTTCACTTTATATATCTATAGGACCATAATTATACATCTAAACGTAGAACAAAGTACGTTGAACTATAGGACTATGTGCTTTGTTTGTACCTACCATTCTGTCTTTAGGTGTCATTTGGATAGATAATCAGTTAATAGGCAGAGTTAAATTTGATGAAGGAGTTCTTCTATGTGTATTATGTTGCATATTTGAATTTCTGGGATTCTAAAGTACTTGTTATTAGAGCTCTAGAAGCTCCACTTTTAGAATTTAGTATGATCATTCACTTCTGCTTTGGCAATAAACCCTAATGTTTTTTTATCTTGCTTTTGTTGAATTAATGTGTTTTTTCGTTCGTGCCTACGTGAGGGATGATATGTGTTGTTTTCTCACTTCGGTAATGGTCGATGATTGTGTTTTGCACATTATGATTATTCATATGAGAATCATAAGTAAAGCGAACTTTTGTGTAAACCATGCCAGATAATATGACAATATTGTCGATCAAGGAGCTACACAATCAGTCATATTGTTCCAAAATACAAAATGATTAATCAATGATTATGCATCTATTGTTTCTCTGTTTTCCTTGTTATGCTTCTGTTGTTTATTGCCCCTTAAGCTTCCTCTAATATTACTCATTTTATGCAGGCCTGAGTCACTGGGCATTGTTGTTGGGATAGTCTTCTTGGTATTGGGGATCTTATTTCAGTATTTTAACTTCACAAAAGATTCCAATGTAAGATAGTATATTGCTGTAGTACATGGTACAAGACTAGGTTTTAATTTTGCTCTGCCAGAAGAACGTTTTTTTTTTAAATATGATGTCTGGAATGGATCATTATTCATAATATACAAGTATTTTGACCGATAGATGAGAAATAGCCAACCTTAAACATATTATAGATGAGCTTCTGCCCTATACTTAGATGAAGCTACTTACAACATCCATGTTCCTAGAAGTAAAAAGCTATCCCTGTGTCCCTTAAGTCTAAGACAGACCCTTCATTTATTGTATGCATATCAAAGTTATCATACTGTGAAGATTTAGAGTAGGTTAGGTTGGATATAAGCAACCAGTTCGTCTAATTTGAATGCAGCATGTTGTCAATTGAATGACAAAAGGAAACAACTATGAGAGGAATGGGCTAACATCAGCCAGTTAAAAAAAAGGCCGAGGAAAATATGTAATGGGCTCCGTGATATTGCATGGTGGATGATGGCATATCAATCAATATTCATGCTCATAAATGGCAGAGTAAATTAACTCATATGCTGGACGGGAATCATACCTTATGTTTGCTTTCTTTGTTCTTGCCCTTCTTTTTTTTATAATGTCTATATCTGAATGATCATATCATGTGATGCTTTTGAAGTCATTGATTTCTAATCCTTGTTCCTGCATTTTAAAACTTTTGGAAGCGCTTCCATGCTTTGAATAAATTTTGTCCCTCTGTGTACTAATTCTGAATTCGGTACTCATTTTTATTACGAACCTTTCTCCTAGTTAGCTGGATTTCTTGTTAAAAGCTGTGACTATATAATAGTAGATGGTAACATTGTTGACAATTTAAAACCTTTAGTGGGTTGCCGAGTAACAATGTCTGACAATTTCTTTCCTGCAGTGGCTTGTTGAGTATAATGCAGCACTAGCATGCATCTGTTTCATGATACTACTCGGATTTGTGGACGATGTCCTTGATGTTCCCTGGAGAGTGTAAGTATTTAGTTATCCTTTAAGTTTATCTTTTCATATAATAGTAATATGTTCCTTGGATTTGATAGACCTCTGGAACTTTTTATGCTAGTATTTTCTTCCATCCTTTTTTCTCTTAACGCCTGATGAGATTACTTACACATTTTGACCCATTAAGAGCAGGAAATTGCTCCTTCCATCAATTGCTGCACTTCCATTGTTGATGGCATATGCTGGACATACAACTATCATAATCCCAAAGCCTCTTGTCCCTTTTGTTGGGCATGAGATTTTGGACCTTGGTATGATTATATTTCTTGATTCCCCATATTCCTAAATCTTTTTCTTTTTCTCTTCCCTATGTATATCATCCCAATGTGGAATTATCTGGATAAGTTCATGACCATCTTTTCCTCAAATCACTTGTTAACTACATAAATGTTTTGGTGATGTGAAATACTAGATAGTAGAAACTATTAGTTTGACAAAACAATCCATTTAGCTTTATAAGAGTTGTGATCCCACATGTTGACTCTTATCTCTATTCATAGGTTAACTATATTGTTATCCAGCCTTATCTGACCTTTTAAGTAGCTAAACATTAAATTAATTAAAAGTTAATAAAAAATGTTCAGTTGTTGAAATTGAGAGGTGCATTTCAGTCAAAGTATTTCCCAACTTAATAGTATCTTTTGTAAAATACTTCTTGAGAGACTTGCCCCTTATAGAGGAGGACCTAATGCAGTTGAATAGGATCAGTCCTAGTCAATCATGGCTACGGATGCCTGTGGTTTATGCCAAAAAGTTAGCTTTTTGGCACTTTAGTCCACGATATTAGTGCTTAAAAGTCGTCATTCCATCCAATGCAGAAAATGGATGCCAACCAAAAGTTGTATTGAGATAATATTACATTTTAGTTATGATTCATTTAGTTGAATTAGAGTTGGTATCCATTGTTTTATGCAAATAACTGTCATTTTGATGCTAAATAAAATGAAAATATGCTATTCAAAAGGTGAATTAACCATTAAATGTTGGTATAGCCTGATTGAGTGGAAGTTGGGGATTCAGCTTCATTTGAAGCTCAAAATTATTGAATAATTGCTGGAGAGATTTTGGCCAGTTTGGGACTGCTTTCCCAAGCCACAGGTTGTTCTCAATTGACTAATATTGTGATAGGAGCTTTCTGGGATAGTTGTTTTTGGGGCTCGGGAAAGCAATCCCAAACTAGGCCTTCACATATCAAACTATTAGTTAGCGAGTTTGCAAAGTCATCTTGATTCTCTTAGAATAACAATTATAATGCTTTTGTGACACTGGAGAAACAATGAATTTCCCCAAATAGATATTTTTCATTCGATTTAATTGTTTACATCCGTTAACAAGATATTTTGTGGTCCCTCGTGAATTTTACTGGCAACTTTTGAGTCCAGAGGGTTTGCCTATCTGGTACTGTTCGTTTTTATTGTAATATTCCTTGCTATATTTTGGCAGGATGGATGTATAAGCTCTATATGGGGCTTCTGGCAGTTTTCTGCACAAATTCCATAAACATCCATGCTGGAATAAATGGTCTTGAAGTTGGGCAAACAATTGTAATCTCATGTGCTGTAAGGAACCATAAAGACTTGTCAAACAGTCAAAATTTCAACTGTTATCAACCCTCATGACACTGCTTACCAATTTTCAGATATTGATTCATAATATAATGCAAATTGGAGCATCTACAGATCCTGAGTATCAACAGGCCCATGCATTCTCCGTTTATCTTGTCCAACCCTTAATAGCCACTTCCATGGGTTTACTTGCATACAATTGGTGAGCCTGATTCTCTTTATTATGCAGTTGTAATGTTGTATATCTGTGCGCGAAATAATCGTAAGTGTTTGGTTTCTGGTAGGTATCCTTCTGCAGTTTTCGTTGGCGATACCTTTACATATTTTGCTGGGATGACTATGGCTGTTGTGGGTATTTTAGGCCATTTCAGGTGAATTATTGTAATGCTTTATCATGTCAAACTCAAACTGAGGGTACAGAAAATACGCATGGGATGATCTTGTCACAATGGATCAGAATATCAAAGTCAAGTTAGACTTTTAGCATTAGAATTTGCTAACTAAACCCATTCATTTACTATACTTTTCGTGGTAGAGATCGTTTGCTGTTTGAGACTTGTAGTAGATCTAACAAATCACCTTTTGGCACATACATGATAACAATTTCGGATGACTACTATGAAACAGTAATCTCATCTAAAGATCTTGCTTCACTAGCACATTCTTGTGCTTTTAGATAAGGTTCTTGATTTGCTTTAAGCATTATCGGTGTTTTAAAAATCACTAGGCGTAAAAATCGGCTTAAACGGTGCTTAGACGGCAATTAATCGGTCAAACACCTTGTACCACTCTACGAACGCAAAGTCAAGCGGCGACCCTCAAAATAGTGCTTAGGTAGGGATTTTTAAAATAGAGAGCATTATCCAGATCGATCATTACCTTTTTGCTTTGCAATGATTTTTTTCTGCATTGTTTCTTATGCCTTTTGACAGGCCAATAACCGACAGATTTTTCTTTTCAACAGTGAAACACTCCTGATTTTCTTTTTACCTCAAGTGTTGAACTTCCTCTTGTCACTTCCTCAGGTTTGAGCTCATAACTTATCCCCTTTATCCCTAAATCCTGTATTTTTTTTGGTTATGGCATCTAACTTTTTCTTTATTGTTCAGCTTTTTGGCTTTGTCCATTGCCCACGGCATCGTCTGCCTAGGTATTATTTTCTTTTTAACAGACATTATCCATATGCTTTTGGAACTGTTTCCTTTGGGAGCGCATTTGACATGAACAATTTTCTTACATGGTCCTTGTTTCATATTTCCCAGATTTGATCCTCAGACAGGCCTGCTAACTGGAACAAACGACGGGACACTTGTGAATGTATACTTGAGAATATTTGGCAGGAAATCAGAGAAGGCTCTTTGCATCCATCTGCTTCTGGTTCAGGTGATTGATATTCACATATGTAGTTTAGTTGGTTTAAACATAAGGCGTGTCAGAATATTAACTTATTAGCATTTCAATTGAATTGATGCATAAATTTTGTTGTTGACAGGCTATGGCAGGGTGCTTCTGTTTCTTGCTGAGATATTTACTTGCAGGTTGGTACAAATGAAATACAGGCTTGAACTTTTTATTTCACAGAGTTTTATAGGATAGGATTAGTTTGTACAATTTGTTTTCACGTGTCGAAAATTCGATTCGAGTACACAGACAGTTTAGCAGTTTTGACATTTTAAAGAAACAAACTGAGGACAAAAAATTCTAATCCTTGCACTTGATGTACTTGTTAAATTATGCAAGAGTTTGTTGTTATTTTTATTTTCTAATGTATTTTTGATAAAATCATGAATGAATCCCTCATCTCTGCCAAATGCTTTAAAGCATAAGAATCATGGTGATAATGATCCCTCTGCCCATTTTCCTATTTCAACACAACAATAATGCCTAGGATGATAAAAAAAATATAGACCAATATTATATTATTGCTAATTAAATAAATCATTAATAATAAATTATTTTGAATTCAATGAGTATGAAGGAATATAAATACTACTATATCATAGAAGAATGTGAGCGTTTATGGAGTAACAGAGAAATTCTTAAAATGGTTTAAGAGCAGTTTTTACATTTGGTTTAATTAAATTCCTCATATATAACCATTTTGATGTTTTTTTTAAATGTAGGAACTTTTAATTTTTGAGGATTCTGACTTTTGATTTGGAAAGTTCACTTTGAAAGGTGTGGTCACTAGACCGAATAGCCGTGGTTAATCATTTTAATGCTTGAATGTTAGTTCAATATCCAATTGTTACAATTTTCAATTAAACTTTCATTGAGTAACATAAATACTATAGGGGAAATTTTATACATAGGCTGATTTTATGGATTTCTAATAATCCAAGTTTTGGACCCTAACCTTTTTGCCCAATTAAGTTTCCCTATCGCCTAAAATACATTCCTCAACAAACCTTTCACCTTACATACGTTGCACGTTCTAACTTCATTTTCCATCTCTCTGACGGTTATCAAACTCATTCACCTCACCCCTTGTCGCTGCTAAGCACGATCAACAAACCATTCATTCTTCAAAATCACGATCTCTCAACCACCTTCTCCTCCAAAAAACAGCAATTCGTTTGCCTATTTAAGTTTAAATCTCAAAATGAAAACCAAACGACACTGATTTCTGCAAATCAACCATTCAACAACACCGAATCCAGGTAAGATCTCGGAATACCTAAATGAAGTTGAATCTATCAAGTGTACTTCGATTTATGTTAATTTTCATGCAAATTACATAAAAATGGTACCAAAATGAACATCACAAAAGTCAAGCAGTGAGAAGTAAACTAAAAAATAGAAAATCAAGAAAAAGGAGGCCGCATATGAAAGTGAAGCTGAAGAAGTACAGAGACAACAGAGCCGGGTAACTTGAAATGCATTTTAAATTCAAACCGAATGAAAAAAATTACTAAATCTGGTATAAAACAAGTATTCGCATGATAGGAGGAACTTTTCTATCAGCTAACCAAACAGTAGCATTGCATGGTAACTATCTGGTAGGAACATGGTAGAAAATGAAAAGCTGGCAAATCTGAAAATATTACTGTAGTCCTTAACGATAACCGATAAAATAAGCAATATCTAATACCTAAAAACATGAAATGACCACTATCTGGTAGGAACATGGTATAATATGAACTTGAAAATCAAAAGAAAACAGAAACTGGTTATTATCTGGTAGGAACATGGTAGGAAGTTAAAAAAGACAGATCCAAAAATTTTGCTATAGTATCATGAAAGATAGCTCATGAAACATGACATGATCACTATCTGGTAGGAACATGCTAGGGACATGGTAGGAAAATGAACTTAAAAATAAAAGAAAACCGAATCTGCTAATTTTCTGGTAGGAACATAGTAAGAAGGTAAAATGATAAATTGAATAAAAAAGAATCTAGTAGGAACATGGTAGGAAGGAAAATTGATAAATCTGTTAATATTAGGGTAGTTTCTTGATAGAAAATTGATGAAAGGAGCACCATCTAGTATCTAGAAACATGAAATGACCATCATCTGGTAGGGACATGGTATGAACTTTAAAAATCAAAACAAAAAAAAATCTGTTTTTTATCTGGTAGGAACATGGTATGAAGAAAAAAATTACAAATATGGAAATATTACTATATTTTTCTTGTAGAAAAAACAATATCATTAAAATGATTTGCTAAACTACTGAGAATCAGGTAAGAAAGTGGTAGTTACATGGTAGGAAACTGAGATTAACTTCTTTTTAGATTCTTCAGGCGAAAATTAACAAAAACATTTTGACATTTTTGTAGAAAATAAAGCTAGTGATACTAGCAAAAGAAATGTATAATGCTGGAGTCAAAACAACATCAGACATAAAGGTGATAGAATTTCATAAATAACAATGCCCCAAATGAGGTTGTCAAACAGCGGTTGAATGCAACCATCTTTAGAAAATTCCTGCAAAACAACAATATGAAAGCACACAAGAAATTATTGTACAACCTGCTCATAAGGGAGATAGAGCAAGACAATGCAAATTGCATGTTTTTCTTGATAGGAGACTAACTAGTGTATTTTGGCAAGGAGCACTTCATCCTAATCACTAGATTATGATCAACATCTGAGGATGATTACAAAATCGTAAAAACTGGTGAATCTGATGAGTTATGCGAAAAATACTTCCCAAGAAATGAAGAAACCATAACAAAGGCAATGATGGAGAAGATATTGGTGAAGGATAATGAAACCAACAACAACCAACCAGGAAGGATCAAAGTTGAAACAGACAATGACTGGATCGTTCTGGCAATCTTGTAATTCATCAACAGCTACCTCATGGGGAATGAACCATCCGGGAAGATACCGCTAGAGTACTTCGATAGAGTACACAACAACTAATACATGAAGGCTACATGGGGGTATTTGTCTTTTTCGTAAACATTAACTACACTGAAATCAAATGCTAGAAAAAGGTGAGACCGGGTACATACATGGTCAATGGCTTCCCAATGATGTTGCAAGTATGGTTCTATGAGGTATGTGGAGGATGCGAAGGGGTGGTCTGTAAGAAAATCCAAAATGAAGCTAGGAAAGAAAGGTTTTTCCAATGGAAGCCCATTGAGAGCAAAACCAAGGTTATTGGACTGGAAAAGAGACTGTTCAAGCAGGGAGATTTGGTTGTAAAACATCTAATTCAAACAAATCATATATGTCAATATTTATTTATCTGGTAGGAACATGGTAGGTACATGGTAGTCATATTTCTATCAATGCCTTCTTTGATAAGTTTATGTGCCATTATTTTGTTTTCATTCTGGTCCTACCTGATCCCTACCATGTATCTACCAGATTCTTGGTTTTACGGCTTACTTTGTCTTACGTATAATACAAATACATGATTATTTATAAAAATTACTTGAAATGCAGTTGCACATCAAGAATAATTTTCCAAAAATTGATGAGCTCGTAGATCTGCCTATGGATGAATTCATCCCATGGCCAGAAACATTGACACTTGAAGAAGCAAACAATCAAACTCCTTTGCTGGATGAGTTAAAGAAGTTGGCAGCTAAAATGGAAAATGGATTTGAGGAGATAATAAAGAGGCTTGATCTGATGGAAGCATATCATTTGAGCATTAAAGGCCAGGTGGAGGAGATAAAGAAGATCCTTGAGGATAACAACATGATAATGACGAAGGAAGTAGTTCAAAGTGCTGAAGAGTCCAATGTAGAATTCGATGAAAATTCCAAAGAAGAGTATAAGGAAGATGGCTCGGAGGAAATTGAAAAGAAACAAAGTAGCAAAGACGATGAAGGACCACGCATGGATAAGGGCTTCGAAGGAACCAGAAAGAATGCAAGTGACAAAGAGTCCAAGGAGGAAGATGGCTTTGATTGGAAGAAAGTGAAAATTTAGAAGGATCATGCTCATAAGGATCGAGTAAGAAAAGTTTTGAAAAACTGGATGACTCTCCCAATAACAATGATGGATATGGATATGAAAGCATTGTAAGTAAAACAAAAAACCGTATTGTTATTATACTTTGAATTATTTGCAATATTATTAAACAAAAAAGAATTAGGTAACTAACTGGTAGGGACATGGTAGGAACTTGAAAAATCAAACCAAAATAGATCTGTTTATTATCTGGTAGGATTCAAAATAAACTACAAATCTAAAAATAGTCTTCTAGTTTTCTTTGTCAATGGTACATTGCTGAACAAATGTTGAAAAAATCTATTTAATCTTATAATCAGCAACAGGAAGGAGAAGAGGAAGAGGGTGATGACATGGAAGAGGATTTAGAAATAGTCCCAGAGACTGATGAAACAGACATGGGGACAGCTATAAATATGTTGATTAAGCATGTTATCACTGTGAATAACAACCAAACACTAACACCAAATATCTAAAAAATAACAAACACAGGGGATAGCAGTGGAAAAGACACAAGTGATCCCTATAGAAAAGCTTGAGGATAAAAATGAGAATTAAAATACTAATAAGTTGGAGGTGTCTACAAAAGAGAAAGAGGTAAAAAGCTAAGATTAAATCTACATAGGAGGAAACATATTAGGTATATGGTAGGAGTAGGAAAATGTTTCAAATTTTTTGACAAAATAGTGTGTGTGTGTGTGGTATAATAATGTAAATACATGTAAATGCATGAATATATTCACAAATTAAGCAAGACTAACAATTAAATTTAATAAAAAAATCAACACAGGGAACAAGTGTGGAGAAGACAGTGGAGAAACAACATACTACATCCAACAAACAAATGAAGAGATCGATGGATATGAAGGTGCTGGAGATGGAAAACAACAACAAGAAGAAGACTCGATCAAAACAACATGATTAGATAGTGAAGATCAGGATAAACAAGATAAGGAAGATGCTGAAATGATGGTAAGCAAATATAAAACATGCTTATTGGATATATAACGAAAATAGCAAAAATTGATGCATGGTAGGAAAAGAAAAAATGAAAATGAAATTATATGAATCTAGAATGAATATGGTAGTTACATGGTAATAGAAACAAATTGTTGATTATCATGCATGAATGTGGTAGGAACTACTGGTTAATCAAGATAGTAATTGAACATGCAATCGTTGCAAGGTGGAATTTCAAAATTTAAAATTAACCTAAAGATCTCCTAAGCATTCCATGATTGATATAATCTAAGTTAAAACATTCCATAGATGCTTTCAGGTTTATAAAGCTTATAAAAGAAACCCAGCATCTAAGTTTAAAGCATTACAAGTTGATGCGTGTTTTCTCTATCTTGGTTGCGGTGTTCCCTTTGAGTAATTCGGTAGCAATTCATTATCATGAGCTTCCAAACTAGGAAAGCCTCTACGATTGATCTACACAGATCTTTACAGACCAAAACCTCGTTGAGGAAGAACCCATTAGTAAATAGCAGTTGCTAGATCACTCCAAAACCAACCCGAAAATAATGAAGAAGGCTCACTTAAGAAAGAGTCTTCAAAAGAATTCTTCGATTATTTGCAAAAACTCGTGAAGGATCTCCAAAAGTAAAAGAAGAAGAGGAAGTCTAATTTAGAGAGAAAATCTGAGCTGAAGCTATTTTTGGTGTGTATAAAGAGAGGAGCTGGAGGCATATATATAAGGAAAAGGGTAAGTGTTATACTCCCCCTCAATAACTAGATGGGATGGGACTATTCCTATCCCATCTAATCGGGTTAGCTGTGCGGGTCATGGTAACTCGTGGGCTAACCCGCGCGGGTCATGGTGACCCACGGGCTAACCTGCACCGGTTGCAAGGTAAGCCCTTACGAGCTTGCCTTGCTTTACTTTGCCGAAAGCTTGGGCTTTGACAAGTGTATAGTTACACTTATTATCATATTAATTTATACACTAAACACAATAGTTTAAGTCATGTTTATACTTCATATAAAAGATTTCACGTGGTATGTAGTTATTTTTGGTGCAAATGTAGATACTATGTAAATCTTGGGACTAAAATGATCTAAAGTGGAATTAAATGTAAAAAGAGTGAAAAAGGTGTAAAAAGATGCGTGGAACTTAAAGATTTGGCTTAGGATCGAAACTATCAAAGATCGGTAAAGTTACAAGGAGAATTCTAAAAAAAACACATTTCACGGTCTTGACAACCATTCGCGATCGCAACTTAGTATTCTTCAAAATAGAAAATTGCCAAACAAGTATTCACGATCGCGACATGTATATCGCAGTCGCGACCTGGATGGTTTTTTGGTCAAATCTTCTTAACTACCAACCGCTAGATAAGAATGATTAACTGCTATCAATTACCAAATAAAAAGACACCTTTTGGAAGTCAACCAATCATGAAAAGGTTCCTATCCATTGTGTATAAGATTAAAGTTTCTCAACCAATCACAATGAAGTGATCCAATCTTTCACCAATGGACACAACTCTTCGTATGGATTGACGCAACCATTCGAACTCTATAAATAGGGCTCCAAACCTCAAAAATGTCATGGCATTTGAATTAGAAAAAGTGAGAGATATAGTGTGTGTGTGTGTAGAAAGAGATTAAAATTATCTAGTTTTTGCTACGTTCATAAGTGTTAACGAGAAAATGTATAAGTGATTCAAATCCTTATTTCGATCACTAGATTTCTCTACATATTCGAGCGATTGTTGTACAAGTATACTTGCAAATCACTTATCAATAAAATTTTTCATTCTTCAATATTCATTTGTTCAATATTCATAAAGAATAGCATCCTAGCGGAGGTTCTGTACAAGTCGAGACCGAATTCAAAGCATACGCAGGAATTGTGGGAATTGATGACTCCCATTAAAGAGTGGATACGGTTTGATCAACTTTAGCTTTCACTTGCATACTTACAACTTTGCTTTGCTTTCTACTTATACTTTGTATTTCAAAGTTTATGATATGTCTATGTGTCATGATGTGTATTTCATGTTGAGTCTTTTATATTAATCAAGTTATATGCTTTTGAGTTAACTTTAAGAGCAGTTTTGGGGTTAACGAGATTGTGTATAATAACTGGATCTGTGATTATAACGTTGTTTAGTGAGCTAACATTTTTGGAATGGTAACTTGCTAAATGTGGCTATGTGAGAGTGACCCGTACTAAGTATAGTAATATTGTTATCCAGGTTTATATAATCATCTTAATTTGTTTGCACTAGATTTAGAAAAGTCATTTCATGTGTTGCTCTATGGTGAATAATTGAATATCTGAGTGTCTAGAACCGAGTCTGTTAAATTAATCTAGTGAACATAATATCTTTGATAACCTTGCATGTTTTCTTTGCTATACTTGTTCGTAGGGAAAATCTATATACTTTTATCTTTTCTAATCTTTCATAAATTCATCTATTCATCCATCATTCCAATCCTCCTAACTAAAATCAAATCTATTTTATTTTCTTTATTCCGTTTCTCTTGTTGATCTTTAGAGTTGGTCCTTCCCTGTTGGATCGATATCTTTTAAAACTACATCGTAACTGTATACTTGTAGTGGTCACCATTTTTCTATTTAGATAAGCGGTATTGACAACACTTGTTCATATTTTGAACTTTTATCTTATTGGTAGAAAAGTGGGGAACAAGGTTTTTGTCTTCATTTTAGAATATAACCCCTCAGAGTCATTAGAGTCGAAACCTTGCGATCAAGTTTTTGGCACCATTGCCGGGGAAGGCAAGTACGTTCTAGAGATTAATTGTTGGAGAGTACGATATGTTTTCATATTTTATTTTATTTTATTTTTGATTGTGTTTATTTTGAGTCAATATGTTTGCTAATATACATTGGGATAAGTTTTGTGGTGATTACATGATTGATAACTTAATTCATACATGCGGAGATGAAATATGTCATGTTACATCTCTTGAAGAGTCAACATCAGAATCCCTTGAAAATTTTAAATTTTTCTCTGGAATCGAAAAATTAGTTAGAGAAGATGATCCTTTACCACCTTCTATAGATAAACCACCCTTAGTAGAATTGAAGCAATTGCCTATTCATTTGAAGTATGCATTTTTAGGAAGCAACAATACCCTACCCATTATCATTTCTAATAAGTTATATAGTCTGTAGGAAGAATCATTATTGGAAAGAACAAAGGGTAAAATTAGGAGTATTGGTTGGTAAATTTCTGATCTTAGAGGGATTAGCCCTAATATAGTGATGCATTCCATAAATTTGGAAAATGATAGTAAACCCAAGATAGAAAGGCAAAGAAGATTAAATCCTCACATGAAGGAAGTTGTTAAAAAGGAAATAATTAAGTTGCTAGATGCAGGAATTATCTATCCAATTTCAGATAGTGAATGGGTCAGCCCTGTTTAATGTGTT
>CATIWQ010034694.1:0-26189 GCA_949673415.1 Euphorbia schlechtendalii
AAATCGAAAACAACGAAAGAAAATCTCCGAGGGTCGGAAATGTGTTAGCCGCTTACTGCCTGCAACTCTTCTTCATGCTTTGTGATGAACGCCGTGTCGACTTTGCCGTTTTTGAAGTCCTGGCATAATCGAGTCGCTGAATAAACGACACAACATGACGAAAAAATCTTAAGAAATAAGAAAACGATAGTGCTCGTACCTCGATGTCGAGGATAAGTTTATGATAATCGATGGTTGTGGGGACACCTGTAATGATGGTGTCACTCAACGCCCTTTTCATGCGCTCGATCGCCTTTTCCCTAGTTGGGGCCCATACGATGAGCTACAACGTGTGACAAATTCACGCAGAAATCAGCCGTGCAGATTCCAACCTCGAAAACATATACACAATCGGCTAAAATATAACCTTTCCAAGGAGGGAGTCGTAACTTGGAGGGACAACATAATCGGGATAGACATGGCTATCCATTCTAACAAACGGGCCTCCCGACGGTAAGTATGCTGTTATTCTTCCTGTTTTGTAAATTAGAGGTAGTCACATAACAAAAGATTGAGGCAATAAGCGAATATTCGCCACGTTCTAGCTTAAAAGTAAAACAGATTTCAAGCAAAATATACACTGGATATGCAAAATGGTTAAGGGCTTGCTTGGTATTGCTTTCCTAGCTGTTGTCTCGAAAACTCCACCCACAAACTTTCAATGGAGCAACGTTTATTTGTCTTGGACAAGAGAACTCTTAATGCTACGTACTAAGGGCCTGTTTGGTATTGCTTTTCAAGCTGTTGTTCCGATAAGTTGCTCTCACAAACTTTTTTATAGAAATGCATATTTTGACTTTGAACAACACATTTTGGTCATTCATACTATTTGATCAGGTTCTCTCTGACTTGTTTTTTTTTTCCAAAATAAACTCTACTGGTTATAGGAAATGTTTGAAAATTGGAGTCTTCCAGAAAAGCAGCTTGGAAAAACACAGTCAAACTGACCCCAATTAATTTGGAATCTTTTTGTTATTGATTTTTCAACCAAATTCTGTTATCATAGGAAAAACTTGAAAATGAAGCTTTTTAGGACCGCAACCTATGGAAGCAATCCCAAATTGGTCCTAAGAGACTAGGACTAATCACAAAGCAACCATTAAGGTTTTCCTATTAGCATAAGGATGCAATTTCTCGAAAATATAACCTAAATGCAAAACATATTCATTAAATCACTTAGATGCTTTTGGAGCAAATCGAATGGTTGCATATCCCATTAGGACATTTTCAAGATTCCATTTTTCCCAAGAAGTTACAAAAATGCTACAACGGTTAATACTTGACACAAAAAAATTCAAAGTCCAGTTAACATCGTAAATTTCTTAAAAAAATTCTATACATCATTTGGTTGCTTAAAATTTAATTTTGTGTTATCTTCTGAGTTTTTAGAATCATTCTACTAATATCTATCAGTGTACAGTTATATAGAAACAGTTTTTATAAGCTATGTATTTTTGTTGATGGTCAAATAGTCATTAATAAATTAGGTATCCAATATAGCATTATTTTGTCAAATAACACTCGAATCTCGATAGATTGTCTAAAATATAATTTTAAATTGTGCTTACCGTAATATTTGCCACAAGTACATATATTTCAGTAAATTTGAAATTGTCCCCAAAAAAAAATTGTATTTGACAATACCTGGCCCAGGTCGGAATCCCTTAAAAGCATCCTCAGCATTGATACGGCATTCAATCGAATGACCTCTAAGTACGATATCTTCCTGCATTTTTAAAACACGATGAAAAATGGCGCAGAGGCCTATACCTAAGAACCAAAACCGCAAAAATATCTGATAAATCGATAATCGATACCTGTTTGTAGCGGAGCTTTTCTCCCATGGCTACCCGAATTTGTTCCTCAATCAAGTCAACAGAGGAAATCATTTCAGTTACAGGATGCTCGACCTGTTTTTTTCGAGAAAAAATTAGTTAGCAGACTCCATAAACATCGCATAATACAATATGTGTTTTTTTTAAAAAAAAGACCTGGATTCTAGTGTTCATTTCCATGAAGTAAAAGGAGCCCCTTTCATCCAAAAGGAATTCGACGGTTCCAACGCCGATATAGCCGATGGATGCGGCTGCCGCAACAGCAGCATCTCCCATTGCTTTTCGCAATTCAGGGGTCAATGCTGGAGAGGGTGCTTCTTCAAGCAGCTTTTGGTTACGTCTCTGAACAAAATATATATTGAAATTGATTTTCTTGGACAACAGCAAAAAGTATGGTTCTAACGCCATGTTCTCTTGGACTACACATCAATTCAGTTCAGCTATGTGTAGTTATAAATTTACACTGAAATAAATTCAGTTCAGTTCGATTCAGTCCGGTTCAATTCAGCTTCCAGAAGTTGAAAAGAACAGGGCCTTTGACTCGATTAAACCCTGAATCTGACAAGTTGTAACATATAATGCAAGAAAATGAGATGGGTTGATGTTAGAATAGTACCTGGATGCTGCAATCACGCTCACCAAAGTGAACAACATTGCCATATTTATCAGCAAGAACCTGCAAAAAATCATGAAGCGAGGCGATTCAAGAAGATACGTCAAATGTTAAGCATTAGATTGATCTTCGCCTAATTTCCCTTTTTTTCTTTCTTTCACTTTCTATTATGCTTCCTTCCCAGCATATAAAGGTCTCAGGAAGAAAAGTGTAACAAATCTAGGAATTTCGGTTGTATAATATTCATATTTAAAAAAAGTAATTACTTTTAGGCTTACGTACTTTGATATTTCTTATCTATTTTCAGGCTTCAATACAACAACGGAATTTCACCAATGATTGTAGAAACAAAAGATACCTGGAACTCAATGTGCCTCGGGTTCTGAACGAATTTCTCCAAATAAACACCATCGTTTCCAAATGCTGCAGCAGCCTCGCTTTTCGCTTGCTATTTTGATCAAAGCATTCACAAGAAAAGTATGTTACTTGAATATTTATCAAGCTAAAAAACTCAACATAACAATTGCACTAAAAAATATACAGAATGCAAGCATAGAATAGAAGTCAACATAACTGGACCAACTAAAATAATCACGAAACTTGAATCTAAAGTACCTGAAGCAACTTAACAAACTCTTCAGGTTCCATAGCAAGGCGCATTCCACGTCCTCCACCGCCAGCTGTCGCCTACCAAATGTACAACATTCATAATTTCACGCATAACTCATTTCCTTTGATGTTTACAGCGATAAAAACTGCTTTGAAATATGTTAAATACAAAAACATCAATTATCTTGCAAAACTAGAAGATCGCGATTGCCATGGTTGGTGACTATTTAGAATAGCTGGTATTCTTTGGATTTTAATTAAGCAATAAAGAAAAATACACGGTAAAATCATTTAGAATGTTTCTTTACGTTCTTTCTAGTTATCTGAACTTCTTTTATATACCTTGATCATCACAGGAAATCCAATCTCGTGAGCAATCTTTATTGCTTCCTCTGTACTCTGCAATATTAAGTCAGTGTCAACATGCTAAACAAATAACAATTACTAGCTAACTAAATTATTTAATCAATCAGGAAAAAACGCACAAGCAAACATAAGCCATATATGATAAATCCGCTAAATAAAATCTATGTTTCAAAAGGCGGCCGTTAGGCGCGGTTTTTTTTAACACCGCCACGATTTTATGTAATCGGGCGTCCAAGGCAAAAGGTGTCGCCAAAGCCCAGAAAAGTGTCGTCAAAACCCAGAAAATTGTTGCTACATGGATTTTTAATTTTATTATACAGATATTTATGTGTTAGTTAAATTTATTATTGTAATTCATTAATAAATATTAAAAATATATAAATACTAATCCGCTTAGTCCCCGCCTAGACCCCAGCCTTTTAAAACACTGAATAAAATAACACCTGAAGCAAGCCATCACTCCCAGGCACAGTAGGAACGCCTACATTCTTCATTGTTTCCCTAGCCGTTGATTTGTCTCCCATCACTCTGATACTGTCAGGCTGCCAAATCCCGAATTCAAAGTTTTTGTTATTCGCGCAAGAGAAAAATGATGAGATGTTTACTTCCAGTAAACAAGTCTCAATTGAACTAGAGAGAGTATTTGTGAGTCATTCTGCAATGTCTTGACTTACATAATGCCTTGTTACAGTCAGATTATGTTGAGAATACATTGAAAAAAAATGGAAGCAGTATTTTGCATAGTATCAACATGTGACCCTAATAACTCATCCACATGACCCTAGGGAAGGGCTCGTTTATTCCATGGAATAGGAGCAAAAAGAATGAAAAAATGTTAAGTATGGTAGAGAATTTGTCTATATTCCTAGTTATTATACATATCACGGAATAGATATTCCTTCATTTCAAATAGGAATAGCTATTCCATGGGATGTATAATAACTCGGAGTAGTTATTCCATCTGATGGGATGTATAATAACTCGGAATAGTTATTCCATATTTGACCTTTAATCATTCGTTTTTCTTCTGTTCCACGGAATAACCATTCTGCCAACCAAACAAGCCCTAACAGTTTTAGAGCATCAAATTTCAAAGGATAAGTGCATATTAAATAATTTGTTTTCTATGCACAGACTAACAAGGCTTAAGGATATAAAAGGATAATATATGATTTTCCAATCATAAATTTCGAAATTTGAGACTCACATTAGGGCCGATAAAATTAATTTTGTGTTCTCTGCACGACTCAACAAACACTGCATTCTCAGCAAGGAAACCATAGCCAGGGTGCAACATTGTACATCCTCGACTAATAGCCGCCGATAAAACATTTGGGATGAATAAGTACCTGTTCAAAATTCAGTAAAAAGTCAAACATCTATTTTTTTACTTCTTATCCATACATACAATGTGAAGGTGCGGAAAGTTAATTATCTTTACTTCACAGCCATGTTTGAGTTTACCGTCTCTAATGAAAAAAGTGTGAGAAAAGAAATTGTAACCCAGAATATAAAATGGCCAACAAAAAAAATCACAAAAGCCAATTGAATCAGATCAACCCATGAAATTGATTTTGCCAATCTAGAATAATGGCAAAAAAAGAAAAGACCTTTAACTTGAGGCCTAGCTTGGTATAATTTCATGGAGGATTTGGAATTCATTTGCAAATGAATTCCTTTGCTAGGATTAATTGAATAAAAATTAGGAGTTGAATTGAATTTCATAGATTTTGTTCTTTCAAAATGTGGATTTGCAAATTACACCTGATCTGGTGGGGTTTGCTCAAGGCATGTCGAATTGAATTCAATTTCAGAAAATTCGAAATCCAATTTATAATCCAATACTAAAGAAAGTAAAGACCTTTAACTTGAAAATTGCTGCTATTGATGAACATAATGAAATAAACTCCAAAGTCGAAAGAGGAAAAACAAGCACTTACGATTTACTACTCGGTGCATCACCAATGCAGACAGATTCATCAGCCAATTTAACATGAAGCGCGTCCTTATCAATAGTTGAATAAACCGCAACACAAGGGATCCCCAGCTCATGAGCTGTTCTTATCACGCGAACTGCAATTTCCCCTCTGTTTGCAACCAAAATCTTCTCAGCCTGGCAACTAATTCCAAGGCCACCTTCTTTCTTCTTCGATTTATGGCTAACTTGGGCGGCAGCCCCAATTTTGTGGCTCGGAAAGTTAACTTTACCACCCACAATAAAGCTACATTGGGAACTTCCAATTCCTCTACCTCTCCCTATGAACAAACCCTAGCATCCAACAAAACATATCTTTAATACTTGGTCTAATTCAGACTCAACCATGTAAATAAACAGTTCACATACAAGCAAGCAAGCATTTTTGCAAGTAATGAAACAGAAGACACAAACTTTGAAGTTGGAAAACAAGAAAGATCCAATAAACACATCTCTCAACACTTGATGTAAATAAATGGTTCACAAGCTAGCAATTTTAGGCCGTGATTGGAGAAAAGAAACGAACTTTGAAGTTGGGAAATGAGAGAAAATTGAGGAGAAGAAAAGAGAAGGGAACTTACTGAAGTGGTTGAGTTGACAATAGATTTGGACGCAGGCAATGTGGCCTCCATAATTGAAATCTGAAGATCGTGAAGTTTAATGTATGAGAATGAGAATGAGATAAAAGGGGAAGCAATGAGATGGGAGAAATGGGTTTTAAGAGTTTAGAAAAGGGTTCGATAGAAACGAGGATACTAAGGTCGAATGGTCCGCCCGATTTGGTTAGCAAACTCACCTGTTTGTATCTGCTTAATTCTTTGTCTCTATCAAATCACAGTTTGCCACGTACGACCCGCTTTTAACGTTCCTGGTTTGTTACTTTAATATTCTGTTTAGCATTGCTTTTCAAGCTGCTGTCCAATAAGTTACTCTCATAAATTTTTTATTATTATAAATATTTAGATTTTGAACAACATATTTTGGTCATTCATACTATTTAATTAAGAACTGTCCGATTTATTTTTTCCAAAATCAACTCTGCTGCTTATAGAAAAAACTTGAAAATTGAGCTTTTCAGAAAAGCAGTTCGGGAAAGCACAGCCAAACTGACCCCTGACTCTACCTTGTAATCTAAACCGTTTGGAAAAAATCATTTAATCAAATTTGAACTGAATTTAACCGTTAACAAATACGGTTCTGGTATTAAAAAGCATACATAATACAATATAATTGAGAAATATTATAATATTATAATTCACGATTATGTTAATATTTCTAATTCAATCTACATGTTCTCATTTTCACTATTATCATCGACATGTTGAATATTGCTTTGGTTCATCTCCCAAATTTTTTGTACAATAGAATTCGCACTACCAACAATATAATTGAGAAATATTACAATATTATAATTCATAGTTAGGTTAGTTTTTCTAATTCGATCTTCGTCTATGTCATCATTTTCAATATCCTCATCAACATGTTATCTATTGCTTTGATTCATCTCCCAAATTTATTATACACTAGAATTCCGCACTACTAACCTAATTACTTTTTTCATTTTGTAGTCTTTTTAATTAAGCTACATCTGTCCCAAAATAATATTACAAAGTGTGATTTTTGTTAGTATTAAAAAAATTAAGGATTTAACAAAATATCATAATAAAATTAATGAAACAAAAATATAATATCATATAGTTAAAAGGTAATGTTATTATTATTGATATAAATAATTATTATTCAATTAAATTTCAATATTTTCAATTTCAAAATAATAAATTTCAATTCAATCTCAGTATGTTCGGTTTCGGTTCAATATCTTTAATTTCAGTTGAAAAGAACAGAACCTTAATAACGCCTATCTAATCTACTTAAATACCCTTTAGTTGGGTATGCTACAAGGGAATAGTTTTTCAATACATATTTAGACATACATCACAGGAGGCGAAAATTATGTCTTAAGTCCATACATAAAAATATGTATTAATGATCGTTTTTCCATATCAAAGACATGGTGTTTAGCATAAAAACCTATCAATACACCATTAACGGGGGAGGAATTTATTGCAAACGCCCCTACCCAAATTTCATTTTTATAAAATATCAGCATGTCTGTCTGCAATAGTCCTCCCACCAAATGATCGCAAAATGTATTTCTAAGTTGATCAATGGCATTTTACTGCAAGAAATAGAGGGCCAAAGATGCAGTCGAGAATACTTTTCATGGGTAAACAAGAGTTTGTTCAGATTCAACCAATTCGATCCCCCTCAAAATTTTCTATACCAAGTATAAAACCAAATAGAATTGTTGTAATTCAAACTAAACAACTCAAACAAAAGCAGCTGCAAAAATCTAGGATTGATCCTTTGACTTTATTTAAGCCCTGTCAGAATCTCGGCTTCGAGTCGGGAGCTTTCTTCCTTAAAGAAATCCATCTCTTTAAGAAGTTTCGCAAGCTGTGCTGCGTCAGCATCTTTAACATGAGAAGGAGCTTTTTCTATATATGTAGCTGTATTAACCACATCCTCTAGTTTTTCCAATCGCCTGCGCAAAAAAACAATGTAATTAGCTTTAAAACATCAATGCATAGGACAATCACGATATAGAGTTTTTTGGGGCAAAGTCGTAACTCCACATTTGTGAGACTGATTTTATTTGAGGATTATTTGGCAAAATAAGTCAGTTAAGACTTGACTTGTGAGTATATTTCATTTATTTATTATTTATATCCTCCCAAAACAAGTACGACGGGTAAAAATGGCAAATACTGGCAATCAAGAATAACAGAAAGACTCGAACAATAATCAAGAATATTTTTCTTTATTCAATAGAAAAATATTGAATAAAGAAACTTACTTTTGGGTGTCATCCATCTTGATTCTGATCTTCTCCAGCTCTGCTTCTAAATCAACTTTTCCACGGACTTCCAGATAGATTATAAGATTCTCGTTGACATTCTCAAATGCGCATCCAACGGGTGGATCATCTTTACCAATCAATAATACCTGAAGAAATTATTTTGAAATTTGTCATTCGATTTCTAATACAAGAAAGTTTAAGTTTGAAAATTAGCTGCGCTTCATATATGAAACAAATTCATTTTTACCAACTATATGGAACTGCAAAGCTAATAGATAGCTGCAATTCTCCCAGGACAAAATGAATTTTAGAACATAATATGAAACAAAAAAAGAAACATTTGATTACGGGCTCTTAAATAGATTCACGCCAGACAAGAAACACAATACAAATTCTCGCCAAAATTCACTTCACACATATCATTGAGAGATTGAATTTAAGTTGGACTTTGATTACTATACTATCCCAACCAATTGAAAATTCGTACGGAACTCATTGCCACCTCATGAACTTGCATCCAAAACTAAAGCAAGTTCATTATAAATTCAAAATAGAAAAATTTGACTGGAAGCCCAAAATGCAAAAAGCACAAAAAGAAATTACGAGGATAAAAATATAGATAAAAAACTGGAGAAGATAAAGCCAAAAAAAGAAGCAAAGTTGGCTAACCTTAAATGATGATATAGTTGCAAGGGTTAAAATCTCAAATTCATGGCTACTAATGATCTGTGCAACTTCTTCACTTTGGCAAAATGCAAAAGCTGGAAGCCTGAGAAACAAGTCATCAATAAGTATATCATTATTTCAAACATGCATTAAAATGAACCAGTAAAAGTTTGCAGTACGGAAAACAAAATGATCCCAAGGACAAGCTATCCAAGGAAAAATTAGATTCATTAATTCAAACAAGCGGTTTAATTACTTTGTCAGGGAAACAACAAACAAGAATTTGCCTAGATAATTACCTTTCATTCTTCTGCTTGCCGAGAACCTCACCTCTCAGAGATCGTATACACTTCACTGTAGACTCAATAAGGTCCATTTCAGATTCCACCCCTTCATTTGTCCATGCCTATAAAGATAAGAGGTTGTGTCATAAGTCACATAATTATGGTGTGGGACAAACCATAATTAAGCAAAAACTAGAGAAGATTGAGCGAAAAAAATCCATAAGAGGATGACTCAGCTTAATTGAGCCAAAGTGAAAAGCTGTTGAAATCCATTACCACACAAAAACAAATTTGAAAATCCTAATGCATCAGGAGGTGCCCCGAGTTGTCTCCAAAAACCTGCTGCCCCCTAAACTTTGGAAATGACTTCGTAACTCCCTCATCTTTCAATAAGTGCACCAAATAACTCCCTGAACGCCATGTGTCAATTTTTTGTTGGTTCTCTCTCCAATCGGAAGCTGACACGTGATAATCTAGAAGCAAAGTGATGCACTTTTTAAAAGTTGAGATAACTACGGGGTCACTTTGAAAGTTCAGGGGGGCAGCAAGTTTTTGGGGACAACTTAGGCTACCTCCCGATAAATTAAGCCAATTTGAAACTTATCATACTTCATACGAAACTGGCTAATTGGCAATTACCTTCATTACTGTTGGATATTCAGAGATCATAATTGACTGCTTTCTTGCATGGTCATTAGCTTGAGGTAGGCGCTGCCACAATTCTTCAGTGACAAAAGGCATAAATGGATGAAGCAATCTCAGGCCATTGTCCAAGCACACCCATAAAGTGTCCTGTGCAGATTTCTTTGAAGAGGTAAGCGCCGTACCAGTAAAGTAGGGCTTGATTGCCTCGATGAAAACATCACAGAACTGATACTGCCACCATGAATACACAGCACTTGCTGCATCTGAAAATTCATAGGATTCCATAGCTAAAACAGTTCTCGATATGGCTTTGTTTAGCACTGCGAGTATCCACTTGCAGCTGAAAGGCAGAGAATCTGTTTCGATATTTAGTTGCGGAACATAATCAGCGTCAAGTTTACTCATCGCGAATCGAACAGCATTCCACAACTTGTTACACCACTGACGATAACCAACTACTCGTTGAATATCCAAATTTATTCTATCTGACTGTAAAGAGGGGGAAACAACATCATTGAGAAGAAAGAGAAAAGAATTTGATAATAAGAATGATGACAATAAGCTCTATGCACCTGCGCAGTATAGGTAACAAGAGCAAAACGAAGAGCATCTGCACCACATTCAGCTATACCATTAGGGAAGTCCTTCTTTTGTCCGGCTTTCGCAACACTTAGCTCGTTTTGATCCAAGTTACCTTCCTCTAGTCTCTTGTGAAGGCCTTCAAGGGTTATCCCATTTATCACTTCAAGAGGATCGATAACATTTCCCAAAGACTTTGACATTTTACGACCATGTGCATCGCGAATCATTGGATGCAAATAAACCTAAATTCGAAAAAAAACAGATTATTAAACATAAACACAGAAGGAAAACAAGGCATAAATGGAGTTTCAGGACAATATTGGCTCACCTTCCTAAATGGCACATCACCTCCTAGCTTCATTCCTAACATCACCATTCGTGCCACCCAGAAAAACAGAATGTCGTGCCCAGTTTCAAGCACTGAAGTTGGATAAAAGGTTTTCAAATCGTCGGTGTTGTCTGGCCAACCAAGCACAGACAATGGGAACAAACCAGAAGAAAACCAGGTATCAAGAACATCAGGGTCTTGACTCGTCTGAAATTTCTTTCCAGCGAATTTCAGACTGGCCCCTGCCAGAGCCTCCTTCTCATCTCTGCCAACTACCCAATGGTCATTGTAGGCACCAAGTTCCTTTGATTGATCATCCTCAAGAGTCACATACCATGCAGGAATGCGGTGACCCCACCAGAGCTGCCGTGAAATGCACCAATCCCGTATATTCTCAAGCCACCTGTGGTTTGTACAGGCACATCAAAATAATGCAACAGTTTAAATATATGGAAAACAAGGATATCGTAGTAAAACCATAAAACAAAGTGACAATAAATTTTCTACGGGGGAATACCATGGTCTCTTAGGGGTAGTATGAGCATAAACTCACATAACACATTCATTCAGTAGATAGTGATGTGCAGATTTGCATGAATTGCATGCTCTTACAGTGTTTTATAAATGTACTATGCATAACAGATTCAGAAGATGCCTTTTGATATTTTTTTAAGGATTGTTCCAATTTTTATACAATAAACAATCTTGGCAGCGTCGAAAATAAATCTACACTGTGGCATGCAAATTGGATGGAAAACATTCTACTGTTGCATTTACAGTTTCTAAAGGTAACTCTGGTGCTCCTCCATGCAAAAGAGCATGAATACATCTTTCTTTCATTTTAGACACCATCAAGCAAGAATTAAAATAATAACCTTTTCCACTCAGCCAAATATTGTTTTGGGAAGAACTCAAGCCTTAAATTTTCATGATCAGTTGCTGCATCAAGAGCCTGCTTTGCCATACTGCTGCAGTTAACAAACCACTGGGGCTTGATCATTGGCTCCACAACCTCGTTACTTCTTGAACAACAGCCAAGTCGCATCTCATTGTTTTTAGCACCCTTGTACAAACCCTAAAATAAGAAATGATATCTGTATTATACATTAACTCGAACATTGATGAATCAGGGAAGTGCATGATACAAATAGGACACATGCATCTAAGAAAAGAACATGAAATAGTATGAATGAACCCATTTCAAAATTTTATAAATTTATTCCATAATAAAAGTTATTCTTCTACTTTAGCTGTTATCCAATGATGTATTACCTTTTTCTTTAATGATTCTGTCACAGCCTCACGGGCCGCGAAACGCAGCATCCCATTGAACTCTGGGCCTCCATTGCTATTAATCTTACCATCATCCGTAAAAATATTAATAAAGTCAAGATTATGACGCTTCCCAACCTCAAAGTCATTAGGGTCATGTGCAGGGGTGATCTACCAAAAGAGAGAGGACAACATAAAATACCAACCAGCCAAAGGAGAAATAGAAAAATATAATCACTCTTAATGTAGAAGGATTCTTACCTTCACAGCACCAGTGCCAAATTTGGGATCAACAAGAACAGAATCACAAATTATTGGAAGTTTTCTCCCATTAAATGGATGAACTACACATTTGCCATGCAAATGTTCATACCTTGGGTCCTCGGGATGAACAGCAATAGCAGTATCCCCGAGCATTGTTTCCACTCTAGTGGTGGCAACAACAATTTCACCAGAATCATCCTCCAATCGGTATGCAAAGGAAGTTAAAAGTCCAAATTCCACTGGCTTATCATAACCAGGAACCTTCAACAAAGTCTTCTCTTTTATATCAATATAATCTACCTGCAAAAGAAAACCAACTCCATAATTAACTAGAAAAATCCAATAATATACCATTCTGAATCTGATAATACCTCTATATCAGATATAGCAGTTCGTAAGGTGCAATCCCAATTCACTAACCGAAGATCCCTGGATAAGATTAAAATATATTAAGTCCCATCGGAATATAGAAAATAGCATGTTAAAGGAACACTACTTAAAGATAAAAAGCTCTCACAAAGTATAAAGACATCACATAAGCATCCATCTAAAACTTCCATTCCAACTGAAAGGTCAAAAGTCAGAAAAATTACATAGGATGAAAAAATTCTATTATATTTATTACCCATCCCTCAATTTTAAATCACAAAGGGCGCCACCCTTAATTGCATAAATATGATTTTACATCCATTTTTAAGAGTTTTAATTATAATATAAGGCTATATGTTCTTAATTTACTTCTTATTAAGGCTAAATTAACTCAAGTCTAGATATTCCTAATACAACATGTGAAATTTACAAACACACACACAAACATATATATATATACCTCCAACAATTCTTTTTAATGGTTTTAACTTTAATGTAATTCCATTTATTTTTAAGAGTTTTAATAAAAAAATAAAGGGTAGATATTCCTAATTCAACTCCTTTTAAGGTTAGACTAATTCAAGGCTAGATATTCTAAATGCAATATGAAAATTTTACATGTATATGTACCTCTAACAATTCTTTTAGTTCTTTTTTGGTATGTTATTGCACATCTAACTTCACTTTATAAGCAAAATATTTTTTGTAAATTTTTTGCGCCTAATTTATCTCAGACACATGCCTCGACTTCAGGCGCGCCTTCAAGCAAGGCTAGCCGTCTTGCACCTCTAACAACTATGCCTCCCCCCCTAAAAGGTTCAATCTATCTTCCATGTGACATTGCTCAAAGGGAGACCAAATTCAATTCAACCACCCTCTCAATACTCTACCTCCAAATGAAGATGGACTAATTGCTATAATATCTACAAAAATAAAAAAAGAGGCATGTTACGACTTACAATTCAAGACAATTCAAACAGTATCTAATTCAACGGGGAGGGTTCTTTGTGTTAGATTACCTAAATGGCAATTTACGGGGATCATACATTCTTGGGAGTCAAGGATGTAGTAAGGAGGGTATTTTCACACATCATAGGCAACTGAATAGGTAAATACAGAGAGCTGAGAAGTCAGAGCCTCTAGCTATTAAGCAATGTACGGCCTGTATTTACTCTTCTCTCTTCTGTCAACTATCCTTGACTGATATTCTGTTCTTCCTCATCCTTTACTATTCCAAAATTTAAATCTCGGTCAGGTTCACACCCAAAATTCGTCATACATATAGAACCAACATCATACACAAATTTCAATCTTAGTAAGGCACTTGAATCTGGAATATAATGTATTAACAATTTAATATAGAGTTAATTTCATATGCAGAAAAGACAGATATGCCAAAAGGAGATTGAGTATATTTGGAAAAAGAACATTTCTCGAAGAATGTCTGATACCAACATGCAATCCAATTTTAGTATACCTATAGATGAGGCCTTCCTTATACATCCGAACAAACTCCTCGGTCACAGCTTTTGATCTTTGTTCATCCATAGTAAAGCACTGGAAGGAGGAAGGAAAAGCAGAACATCATTCAGAAATCAACAAATAAAACCTAGCCAAATTATTGAAGTTTATATAATTACCTCACGTGACCAATCAAGAGAGGCACCTAACCTACGCAATTGTCCCATTATAGTACCCCCGTACTCCTCCTTCCACTTCCACACCTTTTTAATTGCAAACATCAAAGAAGATGCAAAATAAGTTGAGTGGCTTGAAAACTTAGCAGATAAAAGGAAATTGCTAGTAATTTGATTATTCATTGTAAGAACTTACTTCAGAAACAAATTGATCACGACCAAGATCATGTCTGGTCAAGTGACGTTCGCGCATCAGCTTCTTCTCTACAACCACCTGCAAATCATGCATGATACATGAATATTTCGACAATCTCGTACAATATAAATATCAGCCAAATATATACATGGCAATGGCATATGAACTTTTGTAGTCATCTCATTTAATGAAGAAAAAAAGAAAAATAAAAGGATGATATACCCAAATGATCTTACTTAGCCAAAACTCATCAATCCTATGAGTATATGAGATCCCAATATCTATTAACACGTAGATAAACTTGTAATAGACTAATTATATAGTGTTAAAGGTCTAGTTTGAAAATTCTATTTGACTAGTTAAGTAGTCATGGCTATTTCTTGGGTTGCTACAGGAGGTATGAAGGCCAACAACGGGCTCACATGGTTATGTGATTTTGCAGATTAAGAGCAAAATATTGTGTGCCTTGCCTTTAAAGGGAGCATGAGAAAAAAGTAGCGAATGTCACCATGTACCACAATCCCCGTTCAGGGATTTGATAACCCATATCTTACCTATATGACTTGCCTAATTGGCTATTTGGCTTGAATAACATTTTTCCTGCTCCTTACACATGTGACAAGACTTAGTTTTTACACACTTTTGAAAATGTCTGCTTAATATCACGAGTTGAAACTTAAAAATACATAAGAAAGAAATCCTTCAAATGGCTCTATCACACCACTCATCACAAACATTGATCCAACCACATCATTATTGTAACAGGGCTGTAAAATAGCAATCATTACTGTTACATTCCAGTTCAAAATCAAAACTGTATCTTTGCTATGCATATATGGACAGACAGCCTAACACTACAAGTTACTTTATAGTGGATCACTTCTGATAAAGAATACATTATATTCACAAACCAAAAATTTAAGCAAAGTTAACCTGTGTTGCTATTCCCGCATGATCTACACCAGGTACCCACAAGGTATTATATCCTGACATTCTCCGCCACCGAATAATTGTATCCTGCTTACAATAAGAGCTGTATTACATATAAAAAAAGTTGCTAAGAGGTACTAATTGGAAAACAGCATGTTGTCAAACGGTCACACCTCTATAGCAGCTGTTAGAGCATGACCTATATGCAGAGCACCAGTCACATTTGGAGGTGGCAGAACCTGCATAATTAATTACAGATTTAGAGAAGAAGTCAAAGTTAAAACTACAAGAGCTTCAGAGGAGAAAAAGGAAATGCATTGAATATCTCATCACATATTCAAAACATAAAAAGACAACGATAAAAGCATTAGAAATATAGAGTACAAGAGCTTATTTACATAAGAAATATATTCTTAACAGGGAAAAAATGAGTAATTCTTATATGCATAGTAGTCAAAGGCACGACTAGGCTCTCAGGCGAGCCCTTGCACCTTTAGGAGTTTTAGGCTAAATATTGAGCCTACAGTGCCCCAAGGCGCGGCCTTGCGCCTCAGCACCTTGACTACTATGCATTCAAAACCATAAAATACAATAAATTGAATGCAGAAGTGGAGATACAAGCTTTCATCTAGATTCAAGACACCAATTAATAATTCCATGTGATCAATGTGAAGGTAAAAAAATAAATAGTTGTCATTTATAAACAATTTACAAAGCTTTTTCACCATGTGAAATTGAAAGTTTCACCAATAATTTACATCGTCTATCTATGCCTATAAATTAAGCTTTACCTTATCAATCAAAAACTGGACTGCATGTGCAGATCAATAGTTTACACACACACATATATACATAGGATCCAATAACTAAAATAGGAAAATAATGAACACAATGAAAATGCGCCAATTTCATCGACCCCCACAAGCGTTTTCTATTCATTATAGTCAAGCTTCATGCAATTGCAGTTGTTTCACAAGCAAACCAGAATCTGTGTTCTATATATAGAGTAAAACATCCAAAAATCATGTGTAACCAACAACGTGGCCAAAATGTCATGTCATACCAAGACTTTAGAATTGAAATGAATTGTAACAATAGCACAACTCTCAGTAATTCACTAAGACACTTACAATGGTAAATGGAGGTTTGGAGCTTTTCGCATCAGCAATGAAGTAACCTGATTTTTCCCACCAAGTATACCATCTACATATTAACGAAAATATAGAATAAACTATTGTGATGGTGGACCAGACAAATATAAATAACAACAAAAGAGTTGAAGTTCATTGAACTAACGATTTTTCTACAGAGGTAGGGCTATATTGTTTTGCCATTTGAGCTGAAAGTCTTTTCTTTTCACCTAGTGGTGTCTCAGGATCAACAAAGTCCTCTGGATTCTCTTCACCTCCAGCATCCCGCCTAGCATTCTTTTTGGCAACACTCTTCTTTGACAAGTTACCAGATTCTTGTTGAGCCTGAGTGGAAAGAAGAAAAAAAATGAACAAGGTTATTCAATTCATCTATAGTTCAATCTAGAACAAGGGATGCCGATACAAAAAACAAAAGTACCTTCAATTTAGCTGCTTTCTCAGCAGCTTTAATTTTCTTGAGTTCTTTCTCTCTGGCCTGGATCACAAACAAAAAGAAACTAAAAAAAGGGGCAGTAGTTTTTAATGGAAAGTAAGGGTAGTGTGAAGAACACAAATGGGACCTTTTCTTCCTTTTTCTTCTTGCGCTCAAGCTCTTCGGGGGTCTCAGGCTTCTTCTCTTGTTCTGACTGCAAAATTAACAAACCAAATCATATCAATAATAAACAATGGCTTGGTAGTTTTAAATTTCAAATTTTCTTCTTGCTGAATAACTAGTTACCATGATTTATTTAGGCGCGGATTGCACCTTTCCTTTAATCAGCTGGCAGAGGAGTTGCTTTATTGCTGAATAATGAAGCTCCTCGCTATCTGCCAACCAGCATTTTGCAATCAATTCAGAATTCCACGCAATTGCGGATTAAAAAATTGAGGATAAACATGTGTATGCTTGCTTTTAAGAGTTTCTTAATTTTCTTTGTTATACATTAAAGCCAATTTCATTAACTTCATGATTAGTAACTACAGCAGAAAATAGCAAAAAGAAATTAACTATGATCGTAGTTTCCTATAGACCATATAATAGGGGGAAGGCAGCGAATGATACTGATAATATTGCATAAGTTCAAAGAACGCTGTAATTGTATATATCTAATCAAAGAAATGGAGCAAAAACAGACCCGTGACTTGAAGTGTCGCAGTGTTCCGACGGCGGTAGGAGTGGTCCGGCGAAGAGCAGATAGGGTTCTGGACTTTTAAGTGTTAATAAAGGCGAGCCGCAAACAATAGGTTTTGTTTTGTTTTTCTATTATAATCAAGAGACTTCCCGTTCTCAGAAATGTCACTAATAAGTATAACTATTTTGTAAAAAAACAAGTAATTTAATAAACTCGGATTATAAATTTTTTTCTCATGTTTTATGTATAGATTTTATTTATTTTTTCAATTTATACGTGACATTCTATTATAACGGAAAATATAAAGTCACCCAAAATTTCTGATACTCAAAATGCTTATATTAAAATAATATGTATATATTATAAGGGAAATTTTATAAATAAGTTGGTTTTAAGTATTTATATCAACCAACGTTTTGGTCCATAACTATTTTGATTAAATAAGTTTCAAACTCACATTCTATACGTTCCAAGTTATTTTGTTCCCACTACCAACTGATGACATCACAGATGATGTCATACTTTTTTTTATTTTCTCATCTTATTTTGTCATTATCTTTTAATCCGTTCATTTTTTGGACATGCCGCTTTAAAGTTTTTTGTTCGTCTCATTTTTATCTTCGAAACAACATCCATTGTAATATACTTTTTGATAAAAAATTTTTAACTGTTCGATATATGGTAAGAACATGGTAGGAAGTAAAACATGACAACTCTGAAAATATTATTGTAGCTTCCTAATATATAACTTATGAAAGGAGCACTATCCATTAGTTAAACATGACAAGAGCATTATCTAGTAAGAACATGGTAGGAACATAGTAGAAAAATGAATTTGAAAATCAAACAAAACAGAAGCAAATAACAACGTGGTAGGGATATGGTAGGAAGTAAAAAATAACAACTGTGAAAATATTATTGTAGTTTCCTAATAGATAACTGATGAAATGAGCACTATCCAGTAGTTAAACATGACAAGGGAACTATCTGGTAGGAACATGGTAGGAAAATGAACTTAAAAATTAAACAAAATAATAGCAGATAACAACATGGTAGGTACATGGTATGGACATGATAGGAAGTAAAAAATGACAACTCTGGAAATACTACTATAGTTTCCTGATAGATAATTGATGAAATGAACACTATCCAGTAGTTAAACATGACATGATCACTATCTGGTAGTAACAAGGTAGGAAAATGAATTTGAAAATCAAACAAAACAGAATCAGATAACAACATGGTAGGGACATGGTAGGAAGTAATAAATGACAACTCTAGAAATATTACTATAGTTTCCTGATAGATAATTGATGAAATGAGCACTATCTAGTAGTTAAACATGACAGGATCACTATCTGGTAGTAACATGGTGGGAACATGGTAGGAAAATTAACTTGAAAATCAAACAAAACAAAAGCAGATAACAACATGGTGGGAACATGGTAGGAAGTAAAAATTGACAACTCTGGAAATATTACTATAGTTTCCTGATATATAACTGATGAAATGAGCACTATTTAGTAGTTAAACATGACAGGAGCACTATCTAGTAGGAGTATGGTAGGAAAATGAACTTGAAAAATCAAACAAAACAGAAGCAGATAACAACATGGTAGGAACATGGTAGGGACATAGTAAGAAGTACAAAATGACAACTCTGGAAATATTACTGTAGTTTCCTAATAGATAACTGATGAAAGGAACACTATCTAGTAGTTAAACATGATAGGAGCACTATCTGGTAGGAACATGGTAGTAAAATGGTAGGAAATGAACTTGAAAATCAAATAAAACAAAATCAGATAACAACATGGTAGGAAGTAAAAAATGATAACTCTGAAAATATTACTGTAGTTTCTTGATAGATAACTGATGAAAGGAACATTATCCAGTAGTTAAATATGACAAGAGCACTATCTGGTAAGAACAATGTAGGAAAATGAATTTGAAAATTAAACAAAACAGAAGCAGATAACAATATGATAAGAAGATGGTAGGGACATGGTAGGAAGTAAAAAATGATAACTCTGAAAATATTACGGTAGTTTCTTGATAGATAACATGGTATGAAAATGGTAGAAAGTAAAAAATGACAAATCTAGAAATATTACTGTAGTTTCCTAGTAGATAACTAATGAAAGGAGCACTATCTAGTAGCTAAACATGACAGGAGCACTATTTGGTAGGAACATGAACTTGAAAATCAAACAAAACAGAAACAGACAACAACATGGTAGCTACTAGTTTTCTACCAAAATCGAATGGTTGGAAAAAATTTCGAAAAAGTATATCACAATGGATAGCGTTTCGAAGATAAAAATGAGATGAACAAAAAACTCTAAAGCGACATGTCAAAAAATTAAACGGTTCAAGAGATAATGACAAAATAAGATGAGAAAATTAAAAAAAGAAGCATGACATCATCTGTGACATCATCAGTTGATAATTAAAAAAAGAACGTACATGGCAAAAAAAACAAACTTTAAATGGTTATGAAATGCAAAAGAATAAGTTAGAAGGTAAATTAGTAAATAGTTTACTCAAAGATGACATTTATAACAATTTCCCCATATTTGTAATAAGAATTTATTTACAAGTTCGTGTGTTATATGAGATAAAATAAAATTCTTGCATAATAACATATACAAGTACTGTAACTATATGAAAATGTATATTTCCGTTTAAAAAGAGAATTCTTTTTTGGTATAATTTTCTTTTCCTAAAAAAAACATCAATTCCATGAATTAGAACTATTATAGCTCCGATCAAAGATTGATGTGAAAGCACTCACAATTCTCTACTTGCTGAGTAACCCGCCACTCTAGCTAACAAATGCGCAGCGTGATTCGCATACCTTCCAACATAACAAAACCAAATTAAAGAAAATTGGCTAAGCAACACCGATTAGCGATTATCCTTTAACCAGCTGAGCGCCTCACGACAAATAATTGTCTCGACAAGGAAGGGGTCACCACCACCGATCTTGTAGCAAGAACTATACCATCCGAATTTCTCAATATACAATCATGACCAATGTGATTACCCATCTTAAATAAACTAACGTTCATGTTGCACTTTAACCTATTCACAATAAATTCACTCAATAAATATATTAACAATAAACTTGAGGGATAGTAAATTCCTTTTTGGTATTAACAATAATATATTATAATAATTTATGATCATGATTTCCGAAACATAAAGAATATAAGGAAATCTACAACTTGCTTGTATTGAAATTTTTCATATTCACACAATTTAATTGGTTTAAAAAACTTTAAAGAATAAATTCTATGAGTATCTAGCTAATATAAAGTGTGTACAATCCAAGTTCCATAATCCATATTAACGTGCGTTCCATGAAAGATGTAATTATGTTTCTACTTGCTAAGAATTTTTTCTCACCATCACATTAATATACTTTTTACATTATGCTATTTACAATTGAGACGTAGCATCAAATATGTTTTTTAGGTCGAGTATGGAATGACACTTTATTTCCATTGACATGATATGGAAATATTTTGTATGGTAAATAATTATAGCATTTTACACTATTGTCTTTCTTTTTTTTTAAAGAAAAATGGATCGAGTGCACATTCGGGGTGAACATCCCAACTATGTTGGCACATCCGCTTACCTACAATGCATCCCACCACAATATATTAAGAAGAGCGAGCCAAAAATTGTGAATCGCCCGAAGATACAAACACAAATATCATGAACATAGAATGCCCAAATTAATTAAAAGATCTGATGCTGAAAAAGAAAAAGACTTATTCCTGATCTTGAAGAAAAGCCAACACAAATAGATATTTGCAACAAACAAGTCTTCTCTATCTAGAACTCCTTCAAAAAAGAATTTGTTCCTTCTTTTCCAAATGCTCTAAGTGATTGAGAACCAAATAGCCGTTGCAAATTCTCTCTTCGTACCGAACTTGAAGAGTGACCTCCAAAGCATAAGGAAATCATACGAACAGCCTGGGATAGGAGTCGAAACACCAAACCAATTAAATGCTCTACACCAAACGGATCAACTATCATTAAAAAATAGGAGCAAGTGGTCTAGTGATTCAGTGGCCGAACAAAGGGGACAAGACGTGTCCGAGAAGGATGCGCAACCTCGAGATATAAGAAATTCTTTAGTTGAGATCCTCCTATGAAACACGAGCCAACTAAAGAAACGGACACGAGAGAGCATGCACGTGCTCCAAAATAATCGGAATGAGAGTTGAGGAAGCGGCCAATTATCCTCCTCGTAAAATCCAGTGCAAAATGACGTAGTAATTCTATGTTGCAAGTTGCCAAAGTTAGACTCATGCCAAGGTCGGATAGCTTTGCCCAGAAGTTGCAAGCGGAAAGAGAACTCATGACCCCCATAATTGCTGCAAATTGATGCCCATTTATTTTGGATAAAAGGAAGAAAACCCTTGTGCTCCCACCAACAATTTAGGGACCTAAAAGGTATCGGCCTCGGGCTAGATGATGATTGACTTCTAAACAAAATTAGGAAATGATCCGATAAAGACGAGTCCAAGATTCTTATCGATAAAGATGACTATCTATCCGAAATAGCATATGAAACCAACCCCAAAATTGTCTTCCTTTAGATTTGTCAAAAAAATTATACCTCATTATGTATTGTTTCCATCAAATTATAACATCTTTTGGTTAAACTTCATAAATGTCTCATCCATAAAATTACTGTAACACGTTTGTTTTGACGAAATTGCCGTATAATAATATTCCACCTTAAAATCATATTTTACACCATGTTAGCCAAATAAACTCATCTGAGATTGACTTTTTTACATTTTGGGACGCCATAAATAAAATATCGCAGTGGTTGACTCACATCAAATGCTGATAATCAGTTTTTATCTTCCAATTATTCCATTTCTTGTTAGCAAATTGTAATTTGTCTAAAAAGTCAATTACTCCCTCCATTTTTTAGTATTCTATTTAATCAAAATATGAAACCCCAAAATATTAGTTCATTTCAAAATTTCATGATTCTTTTTCATCTTTTTTCCATGTATACCCTTATTTACTTTTGTTATTTTCATATCATTAAATGCATAATTTTTAAAACAATAAGGGTATATTAATAGTTGCATACCATCATTAATTAATTGTTTTATTAAAAGGTGTGAAATGTGTAAGAGGGTTACTAAAAAACGGAGGTAATGTGTTTATAGTCCCCTCCGTTGAAAAAATAATTACAGAAATAAATAAATAAATATTTTTAAACTTGATTGTGTCTCTTGAATGTAGAGATGCCAACGTTATTGTAATATCCTTATTATATAGTTTCCCTAGACCCCACCTTCAACAAAAAGAATAAATTAATCAGTACATATTGTATATGGTATTAATAAAATGAATCGAATTAAAGAACTTGAATACCCGAATAGTTGATTCGTTCTAGGCATTTTCTTTCAAGAATACTTGTTTGAACAACTTTTTTACTCTCGATTTGAAAGCGAAAACGAGTTTCAGAATTGCAAGGTATCTATGCAGTTTACTAAACAATTTATTCACAAAAACAATTGTACACAAGATCAGTGGCGGAGCTAGGACTCCAGGAGGGGTGGGGCTCTCCACTCATCGATTGACAGCCATATATTTTGGCCTATAAACAAAATTAGTCCGATAAACACTTAATATTGTGTAATTTGTTTAGAAAATTTTTCAAATCAATTTATTTATTCATCGTCAAATCGTTATAAACTTTTTAACATTTGAAAATTAATACTATTAAACTTTTGTTATGGGTTGATAAATGAAAATATAATTGAAAAGTAAAGAAATACAAGAAAAATAGGTATATATGAGCAAAAAGATTTATAAAAAGATTGTAATTAAGAAACAGATTATTGATTCACAACTCAGAATGGAAATAGTTAGAATTAAATATAGCCCAAATTAGATTTTTATTAATGATATTCTATTAAATTTCCTTCAATATATATTCACATTAAAGTTTCAATATATTGTTTTATTATTTCTTTTCTCACTTCATCTATTATCTTATGCTTTAAAAAATTTCATCAATGGAAAGTGGGGTTGAAAGATACCTATACATGAAACCTCCGACGATTGGGGTGGGGTTTCAGCCCAGCCCCAACCCTCTTGCCACCGCGGCTAGGCCACCACTAATATATATATATATTAAACAGATTCGGAATATATAAAGTGACGGAAAGAAACAATGTTGGAACCAAAGATCATTGAATAGTCTGTCAAAGTAATAAAGAAATAAATGTTTGCCATTGATTACCATTAAAACAAAAACGACAGAAATTGTAAAATTGACTAACGACAAAACTCCCATTTGAATTAATCCAATGAATAATAGTAATAGTGTTGAAATAATATAGAATTATTATAGAGATGTTAGTAGTTAATTGTATTGATGTCCAAAACTTACGCTCTTTATTATGTAACTTGTATCTTTTCATTTTCTTGTAATATGCCTATAAATATAGACATATTTCATATGTTGAAGACAAGAGAAAGATTTACATACTTGTTATTTTCTTTCATTCTTTTTATGTTCTAGCATATTTACAACACGTTATCAGCACACTAAGTCTCTACATCGGTGATTTTGTTGAAGGTATTTTATTATTATTCCTATCATTTGATATTAATTTTCTGTAATGTTATTTATTTTTTTGTTATGATAAATTTTAATTTATATGTTCCTGCAGAATATATTTGTAAATATATCCTTGAAGGATATAACAAATAAGTTTAATTCATATTCTTGAAGAATATATATGTAATTGTATCCTTGATAAAAATATTTTTTTTATATATATAAGTATTCTCGAAAGAATATATATATTTTTCTTTGTTTAAATGATATTTATCTCATACAAAGTTTTATTTTTCTATGTAGTGATAATGTCAAATCTCACCAAACTAGAATTTGTAGCCCTTGACATTTCTGGCAAAAATTATTTGTCATGGGTACTTGATGCTGAAATTTATTTGAATGCCATGAATCTTGGAGATTCTATTAAAGAAGAAAATGAAGCATCCCTGCAGGATCGCTCAAAAGCAATGATTTTTCTTAGGCATCATCTATATGAAGAATTGAAAACTGAGTATCTCACTGTTAAGGACCCATTAGTTCTTTGGAATGACCTGAAAGAACGATTTGAACACCAAAAAAAACTGTGATCCTCCCAAGAGCTAGGTATGAATGGATTCATTTGAGATTGAAAGATTTTAAATTTGTAAGCGAGTATAACTCAGCTCTATTCAAAATTAGTTCTCAATTGAAATTATGTGGAGAAAAAAATTTCTGATGCGGATATGTTGGAAAAAACATATTCCACTTTTCATGCCTCAAATGTGCTCCTGCAACAGCAATATCGAGAGCGTGGATTTAAAAAATATTCTGCACTAATTTCTTGTTTGCTTATGGCTGAACAAATCAATGAGTTCTTGATGAAAAACCACCAATCTCGTCCAACTGGTGCTAGTCCAATCCCTGAAGTGAATGTAATTGTCAAAATAATGGACGAGGCCGTGGAATGAGAGGTCGTGGTGGTAGAGGAGGTTGTGGCGGTAGAGGATGCCATGGTGGTAGGAATGGAGCTAATTCATCACCACATTTTCATAATACTAAATAGGTCCATAATGGTGAGAACTCTAAGAAGGTGAAACAAAACCATGACAATATTTGTTTTAGATGTGGAAGTTCAGGGCACTGGTCTCGCGTATGTCGTACTCCAAAATATCTTGTTGATCTATATAGAGCTTCTTTGAAGAAAAAAAACAAGATTGTTGAAGAAAATTTTTATGAGCCAATTGATTTTGATAATAATTTTGAAAAAGGCAAGAAAGTTGAAGCAAATTTATGAGCCAATGGATTTTGGTGATAATTTTGAACCTCTTCCCATCAATTTTGATACAAGTGATTTCTTTGAGGACAAAGACGGCAAGATTGACCATTTGATTGGTGATGGAAATGTTCAACCATAAGTTTAGTTTCTATTTCAAGAATAAATGTTATGTTTTATTATCTTAATAATGGTTTGAAGGTGTGTTTGTTTGAAATTTTATGAATAATAAGGTTATATCTAATAAGGTATTTATATAAATGTTATATTTTATGTAATGGTTTATTTTACTATGTATATTTACTTTGTTTTTTCTAGATAATGCAAATTTGTCTTAATGTTATGGAGAACGACATTTGCTTAGTGGATAGTGGGACTACCCATACAATTCTTCGTAATAAAAAGTATTTTACACAATTAACATTAGTCGAAATTAATGTTAATACAATTTCAGGTTCCACAAATGTAATTGAAGGCTCCGGAAGAGCACATATTTTGCTACAAAATGGAACAAAATTATGTATTAATGATGCATTGTATTCAAGTAAGTCTCGAAGAAATCTACTAAGTTTTAAGGATATTCGACAAAATGGATATCAT
>CATIWQ010034710.1:0-14250 GCA_949673415.1 Euphorbia schlechtendalii
TCGATGTTTTAATTAGGCCACACAGGCCTCGCTAAAATCAAATCGAACATATCTGATATCCCCTGTGCTAACCTTTGTGGATGCAGGTTAGATGTATGTTTAGGATTTTATTTTTCCTTCGGGTATTGCACATATTTTACAGAAAATGTAATTAATAGGTTAGCGGAGGTTGCATCCCCCGATTTTTGAAAGACTTGTAATTTTTATTTTCCGCATTTACTTACTGTTTTGTGGATGGATTTACTGCTTTTTCTATACGTGAATCATGCATGTAAACTCGAAAAACAACCTAAGCGTGAATATGCATAACTAAGAAAATACGGTTTTCTATTAATGTAATATAATGTGATCACATAAGAAATAAGTAACTTATCCCGGACCCGAATCTCTGTGTCTTAGTGTGCCGTCCCCCAGAAGTTAAGCCTCACAGGACTCTAATTCCTGGAAAGAGCTAATCCAAGTGGTGACTCCACACTAAGGGATGGTGGATTCAGGTTCGAACCGATCTAAAACGTTTTTCGCCTTCTCTTTCAACCTTTTTCCCAGGTCCCCGACCCGGTGCACCTTTTTTCAAACACCCCGATGGACTGCGCCTCTCATCTCCGTGCTCTCTTGGCCCACTGCTCCATGTAGCCTGCTCATAGTGGCGATTCCGCTGGGGATTTTTCTAAAAACTTGTTTTTCAAATGTTTTAGATTTTGGATAAGTACCAAAAATTATTGATCACATTATTCCATTTTCTCTTGATTATGACATATTCATAATAACGCATTGCAGTATAAGGGATTAGCCCATAAGTCTAAGGTACCCTTATTACCGCGTTCTCTCGGCCCACTACTCTGTGTAGCCAGTTCTCTTTGGTACTAATCTGCCTCCCTGAGAAAAGATAGTACTTGAGAGGGTGTAGCACTTGTTGCCATATAGCATGTACCTCCCTCGTTAGAGGCTTGGAGTGTATTTTAACGCAATAAGAAACTTCTACATCAACAACCTATTTACAAACCTCATGTAAATAAAGATTAGGCATTTTCCCTAGGGTGTTACCCAAACACCCGACCATGCATTATATTTTCTTGCAGGTACACTCCTTAGTATCTTCATAACACTAAGATGAACCAAACTTAGGATAGAGACTAGCCAAAAACCCTACACGCGGGAGTTGTATGTCTGGAAGTTTGGACGTTGCATGCTATGTGCTATGTGTATACTGCTTTCAATTTGTCACTGAACAAATGTCATACTAACCACGAGTTTTTGTGCAGACACTTGAACGCACACACTCATGATATTAAATGTACATATCACGCACAATTAACACTTTAGATCGTGTCACCCTAGGAAATCATAAAACCACTTAGGAACATCACTTACCCCTTTTTCGGTGAGATGTCCACTTGACATCCTGCTATTAGCCTGCACATGGAAAACATACCTTCCTTTCACTACGTGATGTCCACTTAACATCCGACACTTAGCCCATAAGGGGCAATAATATATCCTACACATCATCTTTGAAATGTTCACTCGACATCCAACTCATAGCCCTTCCGAGGCAATCACACACACCAAAAGCCCAAACGAGGCAAATACCTACCCAAAACCATTTTTCCAAAATTAAAGGATATCCCAGTTGATGTCCTAAGCCCACACAAGGAAAACTTACTTCAAAAGTCTTACCTTACTAAATCTTCAATTGTATACACTTCATATCTGAATCATTCACCCACACGAGGCAATAATTCACGTATCACCACATACCCTCAAATAGTGATGACCACATAGGTATGCAAAAAACTCTGCCCTAATTGGGCAAAATAACCAAATCATTCATTAGGTAGCTACATACGGTAGTTGTTTTCATTTTATTAGGGTATGTCACACCATTTACCCGAAATAATTTTGACCTCCTCATTCCATGAGATCTAGTCATAGTACAAAACCTCAAACCATTGACCTATTACCACATAGGTAACTTAGTCACCTCACTTACATCATTCATATTACGATGTCACACAGACATTGTACAAATCTCAAATCCAACCCCCATTGTTGGATTTTCATTTCCATGGGTTTTCATTTTTACCTAATGACTAACTGTTTGTTTCAAATAGATTGACATACATGTTATTTCACATCATGGCATGCTAACCCCTTATGAATGCAACCATAACATTAAAAAATCTCATGCATTACCCGCATCATGAATCATATCACAAATCTTACATGCACGGTCTAATATTTTACTCGTGTATCAAAGGGGCTTGGAAGAGGCCTGCTCGCTGCCTAGTCCGCATTTCCCCAATTGTGGCCAATCTAGAGGGAGTTCCGTACACTGACTCAAGTGAGGACTAGGGTTCAGACTCAGATTCAGTGCAATGTACTGTTATGGCCAATCCATGAGAAGAAGGTGCAAGGGAAGATCGACCTGTCCTTACAGGATAAAATTCTCAGCAATCGTCGATGAGCACCGAGATCGCAACTTCCTTGAACGCCTTTGCCAACAGCAAACAGCTAGCTATGCTCATTCACCAACATGTTGGGAGGACCCATAATGTAGTGTCCAGCCCAGAGGTCACCCTTAACAACGGCAGTCCAACTAGATGGCTTGAAACAGGGTGACCTCCCACCTCACACTTGGTGCCCCCAACTACCTTTTATCAGTTCGGGGCAGGACAAAGTCAGCTGAACCAGACTCTGATTGGGCGGCCATGATATAACTTTGCCAACCCTCCCCAATTCTTCCCGAGATAAATGGGGCAACCGGCATTCGCACCAGGGCCTTTTTACCAAGGAGTGACCCAATAGCCTATTCCCAATTAGAGTACGTTGGTCACCTCACAGTTCCAGGCACCTCAAATGCCCCATTTCGCTGCATATCCCCAGGGGCAATATGGCTCTTATCCAAGCGCAGGGAACGCCATCCTCCAACAACCTGGTATTGCGGAACTATGGCAACAGTTCTTGGCCATTCACGGTGGCCACCTAAGGAACACGTACCCTGCAAAACCGATAATCAGGGATGAAGATAGCTTGCCCCCAAACTTCGCAATGCCGTAGTTTGAGAAGTACGTAGGATCTAGCGACCCGCACGCTCACTTGACGCATTATCAAACAGTGATGAGAGCATTGAGGGTCAACGATCGAATAATGGCTAAGCTCTTCGTCATCACCTTGGGCCACCTAGTCAATGAATGGTACAACCACCTTCCGCTAGACATAGCCAATGATTGGAACAGCCTTGCTCAGGCTATGCTGGGGCATTATGGTTTCAACTCTCAGATGGAAACCACAATGCAACATCTGGAGGCTATAAGGCAAAGGCTGGGTGAGAGCTTCAAATCCTACTATGCACGTTGGATGGCCACACAGGTCAGGCTTCGAGCTTGCTTAACTCTACTAGATATGATAACCAAGCTACTGGATGGTGCACTGCCATCATACAGGAACAAGTTTGGGTCAAACATCTTCTCGAGCTACCAAGAAGTGTTTGAGAAGGCGGATAGGATGGAGCACTTTGAATCCATGGATACATCCAGGGGGGATTAGCACCCATGATTGATGATGTAATAATTTAGCATTTAGCTACTTAGCCTACGAGGCTCCTTTTGAATTTTTGAATAATTTGAACATTGTTTATTTGCTTGATATTTTTATTAATGACATCACGCATTCTCATAAACATATACATAATGTTTTTTTAGCACACGTGACACATCATTTTATGAAATTAATTTGGGTATAAGTGGATTCCCCAAAATAAATTCAAATTATTTAACTCTTGAGAGAAAGTGAGAGATAAATATATGTACTTAGACAACGCATGATAGCAATTGCCTAATCATACAAGGATGAAAAATCAATGGAAAGATCTCCAAGCACGAAACATCCACTGACTCAACTAAGAGAACGAAGCATGCAAAGATCAAAAGGATTGAAGCTAGAATAAGGCCATAATGTCGACCAAGCAAGTTGGGACAAATAAATGATGCAATGCCACAAAGAAGGAGTCAGATTGTTGAACACGTCAACAACTCCATCACAACCATTCATGGGACCAAACAAATGATCCAATACCACAAAGAAGGAGTCAGATCATTGAACACATTAACAACTCCATCACAACTCCATTCATAAGACCAAATAATAGGCGTAATGCCACAAAGAAGGAGTCAGATCATTGAACACATCAACAACTCCATCACAACCATTCATGAGACCAAACAACTAGCACAATGCCACAAAGAAGGAGTCAGATCGTTGAACACGTCAATAACTCCAACACCACCATCAAACAACCAGCACAATAACATGAAGAAGGAGTCAGATAGTTGAACACGTTAACAACTCCATCACACGTATCACCACCATTCATGGGATAATCAAACAAAATACTAAAGACAAAAAGGAGTCAGATTGTTGAACATGTCAACAACTCCTTCACATGGCTTGCTACTATTTATGGGGTAATCTTCGTAAGAAACATCGATGATCAAGACTCATCATCACATACACGTCAAGCCAGCAAAGCAGTGTGAGCACCAACCAATCGATCAGAAATGTTGAATGAGATAACAAATGAAGTCGTGGACATGGATGGTGACTGATCTACCAAATCAACCAAGTCTTACACAATTGCTATCATGAATAGATGAAAGAAATAAATCTCTAAAAAGTAGTACAAAAAAAATAAATTTGTATTTAGCTTATCAATTAACACTCGGTTAGTTGAGCAAAATTAGGGCTTCTTTTCAAACCACAAAAAGAATAATCCTCTGAGTTGAAAACCCGAAAAGGGCGGCTTAGGCAAAACTCAGGACATCGAGAGAACAACATTGGTTAGAAAACCTAAAAGAGATAATTGATGGCAGGAGTAAAATCATTTGAAACATTTATACCCCTGGTAAGTTCATCAATGAATTGTCATTTTTGCTGAATCTTTATGCATATGCTTATTTTGATTGCTTGCATGCCAATGGTAGAATATCGCAAGTAAACATCTAAAAAATTTTTAAAAATAAAGAATAAAATAAAGAAAAATGAGTCTACTAGATTGAAAACATGAAAGGGCGGTCCAGGCAAAAATTAAGACGAGGTTCGATAGATTGAAAACCCGCAAGGACGATCTATTCAAAAATTAGAACCAAAGAAACATCAAATTTATCATCTCCTCCTCGGAACGGTACGAGGCATCATATACCTTCAACACTTCAGGCAAAACGGCCTCCAAGCGATCATCGCCAACATAATGTGGGATCAACTATTCATCTAGACTTTCCTCAAATCAGATCACAGCTATGAACTTTAACCTAATTCAATGAACCCAAGGTCGTCGCTTTGAGGAAGTCATCAATGGAATCCCCAATAAGACAAACCCTAGGAGCACAAGAGAAGGCTCCTTAATGGATGAAACCCACGATGCCTATAACAGATGAACATACATCATATGATAAATATTGTTCATGCATAAGAACATGCATACATTACATTCACATCATGACATTTTCAGGTAAAGAAGATGCCAAACTGGGGCAACACTATCCCGATAAATAAGAACCGCCAACTCCACATGAGGAACCTACAAACAAGATGGTGGCCCACTCAAGCCTAAAGTCAACATTACAACAAAAGCATCTTACAACGGAGCGGTTCCGGGGATATCCCCGAATTTCTATTTAACTTATTTACTTATAATGTTTTAATTTTTGATTGAAGGGGAAAAAATTTTTGTTTGGCATAAACTCAATCAAATAATTAAAACATTCATCATCAAATGTATTAACATTATACTTTTCTCCGACTTGTCACAAGAAACAAATCAGAGACGTCTTTGAAATAAATTCAGGCACCTATCTACAATCATCACAAGGGGTACACGATGACCACAACCGAAGAATGAAATGGTTGCCGATCATTAAAGGGATGCCGCAGATAGAAATGGTCGACCCGCCCATAAGGGGCACCAAGTACCTAAGGGATCCCGAAGAAAGAAATGGATAACCCTATGAAGACACAGAGCTAGAAAGGAAGGCTATGTTATCACCAATTGGGAATAAGAAGTCACCAACCACACCGGTCAGGTATTCTCTATCCCTACGCTCTTTTCATGTGATCATACTAGTTATACAACCAGCAATTATCACATGAGGGGTAACTGTGAGGATAGGATTTTATACCAGCTCGCGCGTTCAATGATGATGGCTTTTCAGGATATTTATCCTCGAATCACATGATTTTCGATCGTTCGACGATCTTCAAATGGGAGTCTTCCTCGTCGCTAAATTTAAAAGGATTTTAATTAAGAAATTAACTAAAAAATATAAAAATACATAAAAAATTCAAAAACGCCACCGAGAACCAGATCCGGAGCCTGCCTTGCCGATATTTGGTGAGGCACGGCTCGCTAGAAGGCTTGGCGAGGTTCACCAGGGGCGTGGCGAACCTTGCCAGGGAGTTTGGTGAGCTCGCCAGCGAGTCTGGTGAGCTCGCCAGACTTTTTGGCTACCCCGTCAAACTTTTTTGCCTTTTTTGGATTTTCCGGGATTTTTCTATAAATAGTCGGACATTTTTGGATTGAAGGGGGCTCAAAAATTCAGAGAAAATTCTCTTCTTCAGATCAAAAAACACAGACAAATACTACAAATATTTTCTTTTCTTCTAATATTTTCTTGGATCCAAAACACTTTTAGATCCCAAATCTCTTCATCTTTTAATCAAATTCCTTCATCTATTTCTTCTTAAATCCTTAGATATTCTCGGGTCTAAAACAAATTTATAACACGAGTCTGATTATCATTTAGATAAATAAACACATATTTTCCAATTAAACTACAATTAAATCAAAACGAACGAGGAACGCTCCCGGGGATCGAACGGATATGCCGAAGTGGATTCACGCCGAAAGGCTAAGCCTCTGAGTTCCTAGAACTGCGAATTTCGTGCTCATCGCCTGCTTCATCTCTTTCTGATTTTTATTTGTTGACCTAGGAATTATTTTATTTACTTATTATTGTAAATGTTGTAATAATACTCTTCATCTCTTATTTCTTTTTAATTTTTATCTTAGAATACCCCAACGAAGGGAATTAAAATTATTCCCGGATAACAGACCTCACCTTATGCCATGCGATCATTTTCACTAATAAAATTTATCAACATACGTGTAAATAAAAATGAACTATTTTTATTTAAAATAACAACTTAAATCGTCGATGTTTTAATTAGGCCACAAGGGCCTCACTAAAATCAAATCGAACATATGTGATATCCCTTGTAACCTTTGTGGATGTGGGTTAGATGTATGTTTAGGATTTTATTTTTCCTTCGGGTGTTGCACATATTTTACGGAAAATGTAATTAATAGGTTAGAAGGCGGTTACATCCCCCTATTTTTGAAAGCCTTGTAATTTTTATTTTCCACCGCATTTACTTACTATTTTGTGGATGGATTTACTGCTTTTTCTATACGTGAATCATGCATGTAAACTCGAAAAACAACCTAATCGTGAATATGCGTAACTAAGAAAATACGGTTTTCTATTGATGTAATATAATGTGATCACATAAGAAATAAGTAACTTATCCCGGATCCAAGTCTTTGTGTCTTAGTGGGCCGTCCCCCGGACGTTAAGCCTCACAGGACTCTAATTCCTAGAAAGAGCTAATACAGGTGGCTACTCCACACTAAGGGATGGCGGATTCGGGTTCAAACCGATCTAAAACATCTTTTGCCTTCTCTTTCAACCTTTTTCCCTGGTCCCCTACCTGGTGCACCTTTTTTCAAACACCCTGGTGGACCGCAACTCTCATCACCGCACTCTTAACCCACCGGTCCGTGTCGCCCACTCACACCGGTGTGGTATTAAGATTACTTAGCTATTCAGAGGCAGCATCTATACTACTCTTCATGTTACTTGCCACTGCAATGGCAATGACATTTGAGGTTGGAATAGAAGATACAACCTCATTGAGTTGAGCTGCAGAATCCATCAACCTAGTTAAGATTAGAGCCATCTTGTCCACAAACCTCTTGGTTCTTTCTTTTACTAGATGATTCCTGATTGCATAAAGGCTCCCTTGGATCTTCTCGAATTCTTCAAAATACATAAACTCCGAAGGGATGCTTGAGTGCTCATCAAACTCAAGAATATTTGCTTTCTTCTTTATGGACAAATTCGTCAATTCATTTGCAAGTAGTACTTGACTTATTACACCATCCAACTCAACATCATATTGGAGAGCTAGAAATTTCTTCTAATCTGAGCTGAGATGGTTGAATCAGCCAAATCCTCTTGGATTGGCTTACTGCTTGATGCTTCCTTGACTATAAAATTTGCCTTGGCAACATCATCATTTATTATTCCCTGCCGAGTGAAGGTCTCAACGTTAAGGACTTCTCTAATCAAAGGGATTAGAGGGGTTGTGAAGAAAAATTAAGTGTAGAAGAGGTGTTTGGTGGTATTTTAGATGTTTGTATAGATGGATTTGAAGAAGTGGAGGTTGATTTAGATTTTATAATAGAAGGAATGAGAGTTACTAAGTTTGTGGAGGTGGTGAAGAAGGGTTGGTCTTTTCTTATGAAGAGGTTGGAGAAGAAATATGAATAGGGGAATTTACAGAAGAATTTACATTAGAAGTTTGGATAGGAGAAGAAGGAATTTCAAGATTTACAATAGAAATTGGTTCAAGATTTACAAAAGAATTTGGGAAGGATTTAGGTACCTGCTGGTTGGCTGATTGACCCAAAGATTGGTCAGCCTTAGGTAACTCAGACTGAGTGGATGGTAACTTAGTTTGCTGAGTGAGATTGAGGGTTTAGATGTTCTCTTCAAGAAAAGCATATCATCTTGGTTGATGACCTCCATGTTATCATCATCCACACAGCTCACTACTTGAACAACCCATTTTAGCCTTATTGTGGCAGATCTTTTCTTTTGCACTCCCTTTATCTTGGAGACAACATTCTCCACTTCATCAACTATGCCAAGACTGATATTGTCTTTGTCCTCTTTGGCCTTCTTTGAGCTCTGCTGAGATGCATCTACCCTAGCCTACTCAAACTTCCTCTTCTTTTCACGCAATCCTTCTCCTAGTTCTCTGTCAGATATGTTCTTGATTTTCTCCACAACTTTTGGAGGAGGAGGAGGAAGAGATAATTTTATTACTTCAGCTTCTTCTTCTTCTTTCCTTAACTTAGCTTCTACTTCCTTCTAAGTCCTAGTTTTCAAATTTAGCTTCTTCTTGGCTCGAGTTTGGGTTTAGGCAGGAGTAGCTCCTACCATTGCATTAGTTGGGCTTTCCCTCTTCCTTTATGCTGTTTCCTTAGCTCCTAAACTTGTAGGGGAAGAGGCAATTGATGTTTTCACAAGCTAAGCTAATAAAAGGCACTTCATTAATAGTTCATTTGCTTGAAACTTCATAGTCCACCATAAATTCATCCTCATCCTCCTTGTGGATGTTTCCTAAAACACTAATGTACTACCTTAGCCTTTTTCAGTTTCACATCCTAGGCTTTGGTATACCTTGTGTGGACTTGGTTGAACTTCAATTTCTTGAAGTGTTAGAAATCTAAGGACTTCTTCAACGGCAAGATGGTATCTCCACTCTCACCCACAAATTTTGAAACGTCCATCCTCACAGCCGTCGCAATTGCAGTGATTAAGTAACCATAATGGTAAAGAGTGGTTATCTTAGCGAGATGTAAAATCATCACGGGCTAGTTGAACTACTTCTCTTCCACCATATGGTATACTATGCATTGTTCGAAGTTGATGCAGCTATTGAGTGATCTAGTCTTGGGTATCAAAATCTTGATAACAGCTCATGGGATGCCCCAGCCTTCCATGTCATGCTTGAGGCTGAGATTTCTCTGGAGCCATAGTCCTTCAAAGAGTTCCCAATCTACTAGGATAGATTCTTCATCTCCATTCATTTTAAGTATAGTGCCCTTCAATGGCATGTGCAAGATGTTGGCCAAAAGCTTCGTAGAGATTAAGTAGGAGGTCTAATCAATCTTTATCATGAGGATGTCTGGGAAACCCTCAATGGTGTAGAGGTTTGAGTAGAATTTCCTTATAGAATTCTTGATTGTTGGCCCATCCAGGAGAAGAAATTGGCTCAAGTTTTGCTGTATGATTACCTGGTGCATGGTTTTGTTCTTTAATAGTCCATCATAATCCACCTCAAATACATAACAAAGAAGAATTTGTATTGACAACTTTCCAAACTCCTTGTCTCCTCCCTGGCTAACTTGAGTGAACGTAGTACCATGGGGCAAAAACACCTTTGTTGTTGTGTCATCGATGTTGATGATCATATTCCTCTATGTTTGGCCTTGAAGAGTAAGTTGAACTTTCCTTTAGGATTGTTGAGAAGATGCCATTGCAGAGAAGATTTGATAGAAAGAAATTATGATTCTTAAGAGAAATTTTCTTTGAGGATTCAAATAGCAAGTAAGTTTCTCTCTCCACCAAGCTCTCCCTTATATAGTCTTTTCTTCTACAACATAACACGTGTCTCTCCCACAAGCAAAGATCAAGTTTAACTGTGAGATTGAAAATGAATTTAACTGTAGTTTTATCTTTAAATGGTTCTAATTAAAAACCCCCTTTCAATAAAGTATCGTTTGAGGTTTTAACCGGGAAAACTAAACTAACAACATTAAATTAAATAAAAAGTAAAGAAGGTTAAATGCGTGTCACCTCATTCCGTTGAGTTAGACTTGATTTTCAACACTTAGCTAAATTTCTAGGATTTCTTCACATTGGGTTCGCCATTCCAATTACCTGTCTAAATGTATTGAATTGCTCCTTTGCTAATGGTTTGGTGAATATGTCAACTCGATTCTCCTTTGAAGGAACATATTCCAATTTGACATCTCCCCTTAGCACATAATCCCTCATGAAGTGATGTCTAATGTTGACATGCTTCATCCTACCATGTTGAATTAGATTCTAGGATAGGTTAATTGCGCTCTTGTTATCACACATAACTACAAGGTAATTTTAACTTTATAACATAATCTTCTAGTTATTGCTTATGCTGGTTAATCAAGACAGTAATTGAACATGCAATCATTGCAAGGGGGAATTTCCAAACTTAAAATTAACCTAAAGGATCTCCTAAGCATGCCATGATTGATATAATTAAAGTTAAAATGTACCATAAATGCTTTTAGGTTTATAAAGCTTATAAAAGAAACTTAGCATATAAGTTTAGAACATTACCAGTTGATGTGTGCTTCTCTTTCTTTTGGATGTGGCGTTCCCTTAGAGCAATTCGGTAGAATTTCATTAGCATGAGCTTCCAAACTAGGAAAGCCTCTACGACTGATTCACACAGATCTTCACGGACCATAACCTTGTTGAGGAAGAATCCGTTAGCAGCAGTTGCTAGACCGCTCAAAGACCTACCTGAAAATAAACCAAGAAGGCTCACTTTAGAAAGAGCCTTCAAAAGAATTCTTCATTTGTTTGGAGGATCTCGCTTAATAAATGAAGAGAGAGATGTCGAACTCAAAGAGAAAAGCATTTCTGGAAACAAAGACTTTTTTCACTTGAGAGTATATGCTCTTTCTCGAGGAATTGAGCATTTCTAGAAACAAGGACTTTTTGTTCTTTGGGATCAAAGAAGGTATACCCTATAGTCTCCTTGGGGTAACCTACTAACAGACACCTTTAAGACTTAGCAACCATCTTATTTGAAATCATCCTCTTTACATAAACTGGACATCCCCAAACTTTCAAGTGAAAAAGGTACATATAACCATATTGTGAGTAATCTCGCTAAAGGTTATGAAGTAGATGAAACCCTCATGTGTCTTAACACTCATTAGACCTCATACATTGGAATGTATTATTTTCAAAGTACTAGTAGCATGCTAACCCTTTCCTTTGAAAGGTTTCTTAGTCATCTTCCCTTTTAAACAAGGTTTGCAAACACCATAGGGAGCCCATTCCATTAGGCCTAAGTCTCCACATTTGTGTAACTTAGTTAAGCGAGTCTCATTTATATGGCCTAGACGATAATGCCATAAGTAAAGGATGTCTCATTCTCTAATCTTGATTTCTTAACAATGTTCATATTTAGAATTTCAGCTTTAGTATCTAAAATGTATATGCCATTCAAAGATATTCCACAAGCATAAAGAACATTGGCACGCTGAATTTGAAATTTATTATGAGAAAATAAAATTCCAAATCCTTCCTTTGCTAGAAGTGCAACAGAAATAATATTCTTAGTGAGAGCTGGAATATAATAGCAATTGTTCAAAACTAAAACTAAGCCACTAGGCAAACTAAGGCTATATGTCCCTACAGCTGTTGCAGCAACCGTGCTGCATTTCCAACTTTTAGGTCCATTTCCCTCTTTGCAAGACTTCTACTATTCCGCAAACTCTATACAGAAGTACAAATATGAGTACCACAACCAGTATCTAGTACCCAAGTAGACTCATAGGGAACTGTAGAGAAACTCTCTATCATGAACAAAACCTGAAGTAGATGCCTGATAAGTGTATAATTGCACTTATTATCATATTAATTTTATACACTAAACACTATAGTTTAAGTCATTTTTATACTTCATATAAAAGATTTCACGTGGTATGTAGATGTTTTTTATGCAAATGCATATACTAGTAAATCTTGGGAGTAAAATGATCTAAAGTGGAATTCTATGAAAAAAGAGTGAAAAAGGTGCAAAAAGATGCGTGGAACTTAAAGATTTGGCTTAGGATCGAAGCTGTCAAAGATCGATGAAGTTACAAGAAGAATTCTGAAGAAAAATGCCATTCATGGTCACGACAATCATTCGCAGTCGCGACTTGTTCTTCTTCAAAATAGAAATCTGCCAATTAAAGATTCACGATCGTGACTTGTATATCGCAGTCATAACTTCGATGGTTTTCTGGTTTAATCTTCTTAACTAACAACCGCCAGATAAGGATGATCAACCGCCATCAACTACCAACGAATAGACACCTATCAAAAATCAACCAATCATGAAAAGGTGCCTATCCATTGTGGATTAGATTGAAGCTTCTCAACCAATCACAATGAAGTAACGCAATCATTCACCAATGGACACAACTCTTCTTATGGATAGACCCAACCCTTCGAACTCTATAATAGGGTTTCAAGACCTCACAATTTCATGTAGCAGCAAGTGGTGCATTAGAGTGCATGAGAGAGATATAGGTGTGTATAGATAGAGAATTTACGACATTCATAAGTGTTAGCGAGAAAATGTTTAAGTGATTTGAATCCTTGTTTCGATCACTAGATTTCTCTATATTCTCTAGCGATTGTTGTATAAGTGTACTTGTAAATAACTTATCAATAAAAGTTTTCATTCTTCAAAATTCGTTTGTTCGATATTCGTAAAGAATAGCATCCTAGAGGAGGTTTTGTACGGGTCAAGATCGAATTCAAAGCAGACGCAAGAATTGTGGAAATTGACGACTCACATTAAAGAGTGGATACGGTTTGATCAACTTTAGCTTTCACTTCCATACCTTACAACTTTGCTTTGCAGTATACTTATACTTTCTATTTCGAAGTTTATGATATGTCTATGTGTCATAATGCATATTTCGTGTTAAGTCTTTTATATTAATCAAGCTATATGCGTTGGAGTTAATTTTAAGAGTAGTTTTGGGGTTAACAATATCATGTATAATCACTGGATCTGTGATATAATGCTGTTTAGTGAGCCAACATTTTTGGAATGGTAACTTGCTAAATGTGGCTATGTGAGAGCGACCCGTACTAAGTATAATATTGATGTTATCCAGGTTTTCATAATTGTCTTATTTCGTTTACGCTAGACTTAGAAAAGTTCTTTCATGTGTTGCTCTGCGGCGAATCATTGAACATCTGAGTGTTTTGAACCGAGTCCATTAGATTAGTTTAGTGAGTCATAACATCTTTGTTGAACTTTCATGTTTTCTCTACTATACTTGTTCGTAGTGAAGATTCTTTATATTTAGATTCTCTTATCTTCCACAGCTATATTTACTCAACTTTTGATTCTAATCTTCCTATCCAAAAATCTCAAATCTATTTTTATTTTCTTTTACTTTGTCTTTTCTTGTTTTTCCTCTTCCCTGTGGGTTCGATATCTTTTAAAACTACATCGCAACTATATACTTGCAGTTATCATCATTTTTCTATTTGATAAGAGGTATTGACAACACCTACATTTTTCGTGAACAAGTTTTTAGCACCATTATTTGAGGATAAGCCTTACGAAATG
>CATIWQ010034721.1:0-25252 GCA_949673415.1 Euphorbia schlechtendalii
TAGGGATAATCTGTACTGATTTCTTCTACTCTAATCTATTTATACATTTATCTATTTATTTACAATTATATCCCAACCAACCCATCAAAAATAAAATTATCTATTTTATTTTCTTTGTTCCGTTACTCTAGTTGGTCTTTAGAACCGGTTCCTTCCCTGTGGGTTTGATATCTTTTAAAACTACATCGCAACTGTATACTTGCAGTTATCATCATTTTTCTATTTTATAAGTGGTATTGACAACACCTGTACTTTAAAGCCAAAATCATGTGAACAAGTTATTAAACTTATCAGTAGAAAAGTGGCGAACAAGTTTTTGGCACCGTTGCCGGGGATAAGCCTTTCAGAATGAGTACAGCTAAAATCTCACGAACAAGTTTTTGGCGCTGTTGCCGGGGAAGGCAAGTGCGTTCTAGAGATCAAATACTGGGAGACTATGGTACTAAGTCTAAAAAATTGAAGAAATAGAAGAATTGAAGAAGGTCACGATCGCGACTATAGATCGAGCCCGTGACTTTATACTGTAAAACCTTCTATTCCTGTTTTAAAGGAAATCATGATCGTGACAGGCCTTCGCGATCGCGACACGGGCCCCAGATTCTCCTTCACAATAGATGGGTTTACCCTTTTCTTTACTTTTCTTTTTCATACTTTTAGACTAGTTGTTTGTTTTTAGATTTTTAATTGAATAAAGCCTTCCACAATGAGGACATTGTGTTCTTTAGTGTGGGGGGCAATTGTAAATCCCAAAAATCCAAAAAAATTAAATAAAATTAAAAACTGAAGAATTTGAAAATTTTGCTTGATTTATTGTTATTAATACATTATCCATACCTATACTAAACTAACATATTATCTAAGGTTATTGTGAGTATTAGGTATTTCAAGTTTGATGTTAGTGCATATTTCGAACAAAAAGTTTCGAATATATCAAACGGTTGAAAGTGTGAGCATTTTAGCACAACATTTAATAATTGGCAAGGATAAGTGGTGAGTAACATTCAAAAGCAACATTCCAAGTAAGTTTTGATTTATATTTCAATGCAACATGAATTAGTATAAGTTATATAGTTTTAGTTTAATGCTATCGATAAGTTTAAGTGGAGTAATATCTAGTAGTGTTCTTACTATGAGTTTTATGTGCTATTCTCGAATAAGTCCTATAAGTATTGAGTGTGTTTAAAGTGTTAGGAAACTATAGCCATAATACTTTGAAAGTAATCAATAAAGGATGAGGGTATTAAGAATGAAAAAAATCAAAAGAAAGAGAGGATAACCAATGAGTTATGCAAAAGGTGAGGAATGGTACGGAGCAGAAACAGCAACCATTCATTGAGTGAAAAAAAAAGAAAAATAGCATAGCATGAAAAATGGGTGCAAAGTACAAAGTACTTCAAAAACATATGCTTAAAAGAAAAAATGTGAGAAAGTGGTATGAGCATAAAATGCAACCACTAAAAAAAGGGGAGAGTGGTATGGAGCATAAAATGTAACCACTAAGAGTGTTTTTAGCATCCTAGGTTACCTAAAAATGCCTTCAGATCAAACTTTCCAAAGTGTGCTCCTTTTGTCCTTTATACTTTATACTATACTTGAGAGAAGGTAATATTCGAGTTTGCATATAACACTTATATGAAGACGTGATTCGGTTGAACCTCCATTAAGAGTAAAGGTATGCAACTAAACTATACAAATTTCACATTACTAATTTGTAGGAAATTTCGAAGACTTTACTTGAATCTTATGCAACGTGGAATATGGTACTCACTATAATAGTCTTTCACCAAATAAGGTACGAACTTGAATACTATTCATTACACTTCTGTTGTTTACCTTGAGGACAAGGCAAAAGTTAAGTGTAGGGGTGTGATAAGTGTATGTTTACACTTATAATCATGATATTTTATATCATAAACACTATGGTTTAAGTCATTTTATACTTCATATAAAAGATTTCACGTGGCATGTAGTTGTTTTTTATGCAAATGCAGAAACTAGGTAAATCTTGGGAGTAAAATGATCAAAAGTGGAATTCTATGGAAAAAGAGTGAAAAAAAAGGAGCATAAAGATGCATGGAACACACAGATTTGGCTTAGGATCGAAGTTGTCAAAGATCGGCAAAGTTGCAAAGAAGAATCATGAAGAAATAGCATTTCACGATCGTGATATCTATTCACGGTCGCGACTTGTTACTCTTCATAAACAGAAAATAGCCAATCAATGTTCACGGTCATGATATGAGATTCACGGTCGTGACTTGTGACGGTTAGTGATTATCTCTTATCAACTACCAACCGCTAGATAACAATGATCAACCGCCATCAACTACCAACCAAAAAGACACCTTTTGGAAGTCAACCAATCATGAAAAGGTGCCTTTCCATTGTGGATGAGGATGAATCTTTACATCCAATCAAAATGAAGTGATGCAACTCTTCACCAATGGACATGTCTCTTCATTTGGATAGATGCAACCCTTCATACTCTATAAATAGGGTTCAAGACCCACCAATTTCGTGGGGCATGGTGTAAGTGATTATAAATGTGGTATGTGATACATGCATACTTAGTTTTAGAGAAAAAATCGTGTAGATTTCGCTTCATTTTAAGTTAGCGAGAAAATGTATAAGTGATTCGAACTTTATTTCGATCACTAGATTTCTCTACATACTCGAGCGATTGTTGTATAAGTGTAATTGCAAATCACTTATCAATAAAAGTTTTCGTTTTTCAATATTTGTTTATTCAATATTCACAAAGAATAACATCCTAGTAGAGGTTCTGTACGAGCCGAGACTGAATTCAAAGCAGACGTAGGAATTGCTGGAATTGACGACTCCCATTAAAGAGTGGATACGATTTGATCAACTTTAGCTTTCTCTTGCATACTTTACAACTTTGCTTTGTTTTCTACTTGTACTTTCTATTTCAAAGTTTATGATATATCTATGTGTCATATTGTGTATTTTGTGTTGAGTCTTTTATATTAATCAAGTTATATGCTTTTGAGTTAACTTTAAGAGTGATTTCGAGGTTAACAAGATTGTGTATAATCACTGAATCTGTGATTATAACGTTGTTTAGTGAGCCAACATTTTTGGAATGGTAACTTGCTAAATATGGCTATGTAAGAGCGACCTGTACTGAGCATAGTATTGTTGTTATCCAGGTTTATATAATCATCTTATTTCATTTGCACTAGACTTAGAAAAGTCATTTCATATGTTGCTCTGCGGTGAATAATTGAATATCTGAGTGTCTAGAACCGAATCTGTTAAAGTAGTCTAGTCTACGTAATATCTTTGATGATTTTGCATGTTTTCTTTGCTATACTTGTTCATAGGGATAATCTATACTGATTTCTTCTACTCTAATCTATTTATACATTTATCAATTTATTTACCATTATATCCCAACCAACTCATCAAAAATAAAATTATCTATTTTATTTTCTTTGTTCCTTTACTCTAGTTGGTCTTTAGAATTGGTTCCTTCCCTGTGGGTTCGATATCTTTTAAAACTACATCGTAACAGTATACTTGTAGTTATCATCATTTTCCTATTTGATAAGTGGTATTGACAACACCTGTACTTTAAAGCCAAAATCGTGTGAACAAGTTATTAACTTCTCAGTAGAAAAGTGGCGAACAAGTTTTTGGCACCGTTGCCGGGGATAAACCTTTCGGCACGATTATAGCCAAAATCTCGTGAACAGTACTCAGCTCCGCTAAACTGGTGACAAATACGCCATAATCATTCTAGAAGATTGGGAGCTCCCCTCAAACAATGTGTCAAGGGAGATTGAAGCAAGCGGGATGAGCTGCACCACTAGGATGTACCACCAGCTGGTGGTAAAGTTGTTAATACAAAAAAATTTGGCCTATGACTAGCTACACCTACTTTCAGAGGTGTGTGGTTTACCATATGGTAGAGGGTAAGAAGCTTAACTGATCAGTGGTGATTCTTCGCCATTTGACCAAGCTGACTACTGTCTATTATTATGGTTACCTCATAGCCGAACTTATGAGCGCGGCGAAAGTGGACATCACTCAGTTTTTTGGGAAGTTCAGTGACATAGTTCTGCTTGTGAAGAAGAGATTTGAAATGTCTCACTTCAACAAACTGGTTCACAACCAGGTACATACTAGGTACGACAAGGCACAATAGAAGCGCAAGCTAAAGTGCGTACTGATAGTAGTACCGGTGGACATCCTAAAGGAGGATGAAGATGGCTTCATGGTGGACTTCGATGATAGCGATAACTATGATAAAGTCCCCATATCCAGTATCCTAGAGAAAGTCACCGCCACTGCCTCCTCTCCTAAGCAAAAGGTTGCTTCCTCTAAGGCTAAGGGGAAGAGTCCAGCAAAATTCAAAACCGATGAGGCCCCTATTCATCCCCAGCGTCAAAGGAGGCAGATGAAGGCAAAACCTGCACACAAAGAGAAGCGGAGGCCAAACTTCAAGCTATGTAGTAGGCGAAGGAATAAAAAGATGAGACTACGGTTGATGAGTCCATGCGCCAACGAAAGCGTAAAATGGTATTCTCATAAAAAACTGAGGAGTAGGGTGAGGCCAAGAAGACTAGAAAAGAGGACACTCTGAGTCTTAATGCTACTGCTAAAATTTAAGAATACTTTGCCAAAGTAAAGGGAACTCAACGCAAGCGACATGCCACCAATAAGCCCCTGCAAAGAAAGGTGTAGGTGGTGAGCAACGAGGAGGATGTTGGAGATACCCTCTCCTTGATTCCTAAGGAGTCTAATCCTAAGGACCCCAACATCCCCACACCCTCTTTCACTCATGTTGAGCAGTCATCTACTCAACATGAGCAACCTCAGGCTGGTCCATCCTTGGATCAAACAACTAACCAAGAGGTTCCTTAAAATCCTACCCCCTCTTCTTCTGTAAATCCTCAATCTTCTCCTGTAAATTCTTCAATACCCCCTAGTTTCTACTCCTGTAGATACTGAAAAAACTAACTATAAATTCTCCTCCTCCTTCAAATACTGTGCATTCTCCTATTCATATTCCCTCCTCACCTATCCATAACCAAAACTCTCCTATTCATATTTCTTCTCCTACAAAAAGCCAAGATTCTTTTTCTCCAAATTCTTAACCAGTAAATTACCCTTCTACCCCATCTTCTCCTATACAAACTCAAACCCAAACCATTCCTTGTACATCCCTTGTACCTTCTATTCCACTCAAGAAAACCATTCCCCCCTACTTCTTCACTTGTAAATTCTTCTAAACCACCCTCTTCTTCAAACCCATCCTCTACCCCCTTAACCCCTCTAGTTAGGGAAGTTCCTAATGTTGAGAACTACGCTCAGCAAAGAAATGCAAGTGGTTAGAATGCTGAGGTAAATTTTACGGCCGTGAAGAAACTGAACCTAGCAGAGAGCCAATCCGCGAGGATTTGGCTGATACATCTTTCTTGGAAGAAATTCCCTACAGCCAAGACAACTGCTAAGTTAGATGGAGCAGTAAGCAAATTGTTACTAGCTTAGGAATTGATGGACTTGTCCTCCAAACCTAAGGCAAAGCTACCTGATTTCGAATAGCACATAAGTGTGCCAAGTGAATCTCTCTACTTCGAGGAGTTTGAGAGGATCCATGGCAGCTTGTTGATTATTCAAAATCACTTGGCAAAATAGAGTGCCAAGAGCTTGGTGGACAAGATAGCTCTAATCTTAACCAGTTTGATGGATTCTGCAACCCATCTTAGGGCAGCAATCATTGTTATCCCCACGTCTACTGCAATGGCTAACGCTGTTGGAAAGATTAAGGGTAGTGTGGATGCTGCTAATGAATATATGAGTCTCTTGAGTACCAACATGGCAACTCAAAGAGGAGCAGGCCAAAATAGAGAGGCTCAGAGATTGCAAGATTGAGAATGTCCTCAAAGAGGTAGAATAAACAAATGACGTTGGCCACAACATTGCCAATCTATTGGAGGCCCAGTCAAAGTTCTTGCTCAACCATGACAATAAACAAAATCAGATGGTGAAGCTGTTGACGGATATCTCAGCAAAGATAGACAAGGCACTTATCGTTAATTTTGACTCTCTCCACACCAAATTGGACTCGATCCAACGAGCAGTCAATGAGCACATAATAGACAAGATCTCCTCTTTGCAGAAGTTCCTTATCTCTGCAATGGGGAAGATTTTTCTAAACATGCCAACTCCTAGCTTACCTGCTACTGATTCTCTATGCCCTAAGACTAGTATGACCATTCATACCAAGCTGAATGTCATCAAGTTGAAGGTCGAAGACCTACTAAAGAATGTTGGAACTCTGATGAAGACGGGTAAATTAGACGCTAAAGATATTGATTACACTACAAAGTGTGTATCATCTATTGGACCCAAGGTTCTTGACATTGAAGCCCAACTAAAGATCGCACTGGCTGCAATGGACTTTATAGCCTTACTCTAATGCTTTCAACAGTTTGCGTGTCAAGGGTTTGACTAAATTATGCACCTCTCTAGATGTCACCATCTTCTTCTCAGCGAGCTCAATGATCAAGACTGCCTTACCACTAAGGGCAAAGAGAAATTGGAGCTAGAGATTTCCCCTCAAATCATTGGCCAGTAAGAGAACTTTCAAGCTACCCTCAATGCCTTTAACCTCTGGCTTAAACAAATTGTGCAAGGTCAGATAGCAAAGGGGGAGAAGGTAGCTGAAGATGCTCACTGAACGTCAAATCTTAATAAGGGAACTCTTCCAAGGAAACCGTTTCATCATAAGCCTCCTCAGCAACAACATCCAAAGGCTAATCAAGACAAGACTATTGGTTCCTCCTCCACAGCACATAGAAAATAGACTAAGCCATGTTCTTTGTAGATTAGAAATTGTAATAGGATTTAGCTATATAATCTTAGTTCAGAACATAAGTAATGAACTAACTAAGTTATTTTTTGAATCAATAAAAATTACAAGTTCCTACCTCAAGTTAAGATCTTCTTAACTTTATTATGATGTATGTATGTTTCTACTGTGAAGTTGATTATATGATGCAGGAACATACATGAGACCAATCTTGAAGAAAAGCTGAAGTAAGACGAAGTCCGAAAATGAAGAAAAATCATCTAAGTATGGGGAAGCTGAGCTACTTGAAGAAGACTCACTAAGTATGGGGGAGTTCAAGTTGACTAAGGAAAGTCACTCAGCACAAGGGAGTCTTACATCACTTTCTAGGTATTCTTGATATTTCTAAACTACTTATTCAATTAACTTCTTCTACTACCTAGTTTGCTTTTTGTCTAAAATGGGGGAGATTGTAAAACCCAAGTTAATAGTACCTCACAGTACTTAAAAATTTTGGAAATAGCAAACCGACAAGGATAGTGAAATTAATTGAGTACTAAGTATACTCTTAATTAATGAAGTTGACTTGAGATTGTTTAAAGGAAAACAACTCATTTTTTGCTGATTAATTAATTAAGTTACGACTTAGAGTAGGAAAAGCTGAGTCTATGCTGAGTACTACATAGTTTAGAAGTATATCTACTCATCTATGCTGAGTTAGCTTTTATTAAAAGATGTTTTCATTAACACTTAGAGAATTAAATGATACATGTGCTACTAACGTTTTCTATAAGAGATAGAATATTCTTTAGTTGCTTTTCAGGTTAAAAAAATGCTGAAATTAAAGAAGATTTCATGTGGTCCTCACAAGATAAAAGGTGTTAGTACGGAATGTCAAGATTCCCTCACAAAAGTCCAAGACAAAAGGAATTCTCTAACATACGTCATTTCTCAATGTCTCCGCGCGACTCTACCAATGTCAGCAATGTCAACCAATCTGAAGATTCCACGTTGCATTCTCGCTCACCTCTCTCTAACCGAATTGCTTAAAGACAAATGAAATTTTATCAACGGAATTTTATCACGCCTCAATGTTCAAATTTCTATCTCTAAACGTCCTGGAATCTGTCTCTAACGGGAAGATTTGAAAGATATGAAGAGAAGAGAAATTGAAGAACTGCAAGGATGAAAAGTTTACAACAGTTACTTCGCAAAGCTTCAAGTATAAATAGAAGACTGAAGCAGACATTCAAACTTGGTGAATCACCTTAAATTTCTTTAAGAGCTGAAACTCTGCGTAATTACTCCCAGCTTCAAGCAATCAGCAAACAACCATTTCAAATTTGTTTGTAAGAGAGAGAATTAAATACTAAGATTTAACATTGTAAGGATTCAACATTTTATAAGTTGAACTGAGTTCGCATTTTCTATTCAAATCTGAGTGTCAGTTTGGGAAGGGTACCCAAATTAAGTCGACTGATAATTAGAAAGAAAGGTACTTTTCTGTAAAAACTATGTCTACCCGCTGTAAAGGCTGTTCCGCCTAAGTAAGGAATGAACACTAGTAGATTAAAGCTCGAAGAAGGTATCCAGAGACTGGAGGTAGGCTCGGGGTCGAACCAAGATAAATTCAGGTATTGAAGTTTTGAACATTCGCTTTTAGCTTTTACTGTATCCAAGTCATTCATCATTCTATCTATGTTAAGTGTTTTGCTTGAAAAAACCAATCCTAGCTAAGTCGAGTACTCAGCAAGAGATTGTAGATAAACTATGCTAGCGAAGCTGAGCAATTTATAAAGTTTTTGTATCAACTCAGCACACATAACTCAGCACGCATATAAAAACTTAACTTGCTTAAACAATTTTTATAAATCTTCAAAAGTAATCAAGATTCGCATTCACCCCCCCCCCCCCCGCTACGGTTGTTTTAGAGTTGCCTAAGTACCAACATACTCAATTAATTTCACTATCCTAGACAGTTTGCTATTTCCAAAATGTTTAAGTACTATGAAGTACTATTAACTTGGGTTCTACAGTTTCATTATCATTGACGTCAATCAATGCCAGTAAAAACTCGTTTCCTTTGATTTTCCACTTCTAGTGGCTATTATTACAATCAATATGATTTTCCACTTGTAGTGGTTAGTGTTCATCAATTTTACCTTTTTCACTTTGGGTAAAAATTATTCATCAAATTTATTCTTCCACTTCTGGTGGAAGTTGCTAGCATATTGTAATATATTATTTCAAAGATCTATAGGATCTTCAATAGTCGAATATTATAATACACATTTGACAATTACAACATCTTTTGCAAATCAAATTTAATCAAATAAAAGTAGAAAAAACTAATAATATACATCACCAAATATTTTGATGAGTCAGAATGGGGAGTTTGCTAACTCTTGTAGACAGAAACATCGTTCCTCATTTTCATCAATTATGTCAATATAAATATCCAAAAGAATGAAGAAAATAAGATCATTTATAAATTATTATCAACAATAACAAAAATTGAAAATAGAGAAGAAAAACTTCCTCATCGATTAAATTCAATTAATCTTTACAATGCTCATCACCATAATATTATAAAATCATATCAACCAAATGATATCCTTGTTGGTATTGACAACAGAGCGAACTCATGCTGCTAACATGTTAGAAATAAATATTATATACTTATTAGTATATAAGTTACACACTTATTTGTATTGATGTCCATAAATTTCCACCATTTATGTTATGTAACTTGTAACCTTACAAGTTCAAGTCTTTTACCGATAAATATAGGTTATTGTAAGTTATACATGAAGAATAAAGATGAATAATAATACAAAACTTACATTCTCTCCATCTTTCTTTACTCCACTTTTGTAGATGTTCATATACTCAATATTCTTGTTTATTCATATCATTTCTAACAATAAGGACCCGTTAAGAGATGTTAGGCAAAACTAAAAATATTGTTACAAGTGTTTTTTTTGTATCAAATCTAATAAAAATGTTTATAATATCAAATATGATAAATTTATCTTTTACTTGTGGAAGCTTTCTCAGTGAGAAAGAGGCCCTATATTGGCTCAAAGACCTCCATTACTCTCACGTCATGATCGAGATGGACAATATTCTACTCTTCGATGCTCTGAAATGCCCAGATGAAGGTCGTTCTTATTTTCCTTCAATTATTATATATTGTAAACTATTGGGACTTTCATTTTCTTCTTCTTTGGTTATTCTCATGTCACATGATGTGAATAACTTGGCACACTTGATTGCTCGCATGACCCACTTGGATGAGGTAACAGGAGAGTGGTTCCATAAGCCGCCTCATCTTGTTGCCCATCTTGTTTCTTATTTACACAATTCATTTTTTTCCAAAAATAATCTAAATTGACACTTGAAAAATAACTAAAATGAAAACTTAAAAAGACATCATCCCCTCTTTGTCCCCTATCTTGTCTCTCATTCAAAAACCGCCATGTGTCAATATCAATTTTATATTTTCAATTTTTTATTTCATTTTTTCCAATTTTTTCAATTTTTTCTCATCAAATAAGACACTTAATAGTTTTTGAATGAGGAACAGAGAAGGAGACAACGTAATGGTGACATGTGATTCAATTCTGAGAAGAGTAGGGTAAAATATTTTCTATAAGCAATAATATTTTTTCTTTTCTCTGATTTTTTTATTTTGTCTTTTTTCTTTTACCATAATTGGATATTTCCTTCTTCTTTTCCAATTCTAAGAGGCATGCGATGGTAATTGGGGAAATTTCAAGCCCACAAAATTTTTATTATATAAATGAATAAGGACCCGTTAAGAAATGTTAGGCAAAATTAAACATATTGTTACAAGTGTTTTCTTTATCAAAACTAAAAAAAATATTTATTATATCAAATATGATTAATTAATACTTGTGGAAGCTCTCTTAGTGAGAGAGGCCCTATATTGGCTCAAAGACCTCCATTACTCTTACGTCGTGATTGAGATGGACAATAGCACATTCTTTGATGGTCTGAAATGCCCAGATGAAGGTCGTTCTTATTTTTCTTCAATAATTATATATTGTAAATTGTTAAGACTTTTGTTTGCTTTTGTTGTGGTTAGTTTCATGTCGTGTGATGTAAATAACTTAGCACACTTGATCGTTCGCATGACCCACTTGAATGAGGTAACCGGAGAGTGGTTCCATAACCCGTCTCATCATGTTGCCCATCTCATTTCTTATTTATACAATCCATTTTCCTCAAAAAATAATCTAAATTGACACTTGAAAAATAACTAAAATGAAAACTTGAAAAGACACCATCCCCTCCATGCCCATTATCTCATCTCTCATTCAAAAATCGCCATGTGTCAATATCAATTTTATATTTTTAGTTTTTTATTCTGTGTTTTCCTATTATTTCAATTTTTTCTCATCAAATGAGACACTTAACAGTTTTTGAATGAGGAACGAAGAAGGAGACAACGTAATGGTGACATGTGATTCAATTCTAAGAAGAGTAGGGTAAAATATTTTTCCTTAAAGGAATAATAGCTTTTCTTTTTCTGATTTTTTCTTTTGTCTTTTTTCTTTTACCATAATTAGATATTTCTATTTTCTCTCCCTCTCTCTCACTTCTTCGTCTTCTTCAAATCAAGATATTTGTGAATCGAAATTTCATCAAATCACAACTTGTTGCTGCGTTTTCATCTCATTCCAATTTCATCATCAAATTTCGATTTAGATCCAAATATGTTGCTACGTTTTTATCTTCTTTCCGATCTCTTCATTTATTTTTCGATTTGTGTTGTTGTCTCTTTTCATTCCTTTGATTTGTTCTAATCTGTTTTATTTGTATTCCAGTTTTCTTTCTTCCTCGATTTGATTTTCTGATTTGATAATCTCTTTTCAGTTTACTCTGTTTTTCTTGTGATTTTGTTTCGATCTGTTTTTTTGTTGCGATTTGTTAGTTCATTCTCTGCTCTTTTTTCTTCTTATTTGTGTAAATCGTGATTTTCGCTTTCTAGATTTGTTCAATTTGTTTCAATTTCTCAGTGAGTTTAGTTTCAGTTTTGATGCGATTTCGCCATTTGTTTCAGTTTTTTTTCCTTTTCCGATGAGTTTAGTTTTCCTCTGGTGAGTTTAGGTTTATACGATTTTTGTTTCCTGTATTTTTACTCAGCTTTTGCAATGCAATATGTAAACTATTTTGGTGCATTATGATGGAATTTGGACATATGATTTCAAGTTTCTCAAGTCTGAAGATCGTGGCGTGATTGTTGATAATTTTGTTAGTTTTTATGTCTTTTCCAACTTTCATTAGAATTTAGTTTCAAATCATGTCATTATAACTAGTATAATGACTATTAAATCTATTATAATACTTATTATACCAGGCATAATAACCATAACGAGTGATACAAAAATATATTCACATTATTGGAGCTAAAGAAAGTATTAAGATCAGATTTCAAGTTTCGCATTATCAAGTTTCATATTTCACAGTAGAATTCAATTTTCAAGTCATGTCATTATACCTGGTACAATGCAAACTAATATTATCAAAAGTAATTGAAGATAAAAAAAGTATCAAGATCAAGTTTCAGTTATCGCATTTGAATAGTACTATAATCATTATACCAGGTATAATGACTACTATACTCGGTATAATAGTCAATATAACAAAGAATATCAAAGAAATATTCAAATCATTGAAAATAATGAAAATTTTAAATCTGGTTTCAAATTTCATATTCGAACAATATAGTAGACGTTGTGCCTGATATAATGACCATTATAACAAGTATAACGTCTGATATACCTGGTATAATAATTAGCATACCCCAAATAGGTGATTATTCTTATATTCACGTATTTTGAAAAATCAAAACTTAAATTCACGTTTTATGAAAAATCAAAACTTAAAATTTTGAGATTTGTAAAATCACATTATGACATGACTTAAAATTATTTTAACTTTTCTTGGTATTCCCGTAAAAATCCCTAATACGATCGTAGTTATTTATTATAATATAATCATTATTAATTATAGCAAATAAAATTATTGTTGTCCATGAAGAATAACTTTTATATATAATAATAAATATTATAATTATAATCGTTGTTATTTTAATTTATAATCGTTATTATTTAATGATATGAAGGTGTAAGACCACGTCATCTCAAAAGAAGTAACTGCCGACTCACCTTGTGTTGATTGTCCCACCTCGAGTTGCCCGTCCTTAACTTTCATGATTATTTGGTCTCGAGTTTCGAGACTGCGTCATTTCTTGAGAGGTTGAGCCCGTCTCGAATATTTCTTAACTAGAACATAAACAGGCGCTTCTATCCTCATGCTTGAGACAATGGTCGCCTATCCAAGAGGAGCTTCCATCTGCATAACTGCCCCCTAAAATCCAGCAACGGTTGCCCCTTTTTTAGGGATTATGATTGTGGATGACTAATTCAAATTCATCCACGATTTGAGGAATCAAAGGATGCTTATAAAAGGAGAAAGAGGAGTCCATTATTAGGTTTCTAAGCTGAATTCTTCCTCTCTAAAAAAACTGCATAACCTCTAATAAAACATCATACATTTCACTAACTTGAGCGTCGGAGGTTTCCCGGGGGATAAAAGCCCCGATCCTTTGTCCACTCATAATATGTTTGCAGGTTTAATCCCACATAGCAGATCCAACATTTCTTGAAGTTTCACGAAGGTCATAGAAGAGACGTTCACGGAACTTTCAGTGGTGCGGTGAGCATAGACCAAACTTACTTGCCCCGGTGAGAATTTTAGTTCGCAGCACGTTTTTTACAAACCCCGATAAGTATTCTAGTTCACATTTTCTTTTTTTTCTTTACTCATTAAAATTGTTCCAGTGACTATCGGATCACTTTAATTGAAATCCCGATTGCACATTATTGTTTCAGTTCTCTTTAGTGCAGATATATAACCGCACGATGCTGGAAATTAACGACAACCACACTTCCTCCGACACCGGGGCTATCCAAGACGCCCATTATGATCTCGTGGGAAATGGCGCCACTCCCCAGGCAGGCACCTCCACCGCCGTAGAACAAATGCTGCGCATCTTCAGGGAGTACAACATTCCGCCCGAACAATAGCAGGTCATCAGAACAAGCTTTGTGGAGCTGTACAATATCGAGGCAACCACCATCCAAGGAATTCTAGAGGATGGCCCAAATAGAATGAACCTTCCAGAGAACTTTTCCTGCCCCAACATCGTCAGCACTCGGCCTCAACAGAGACGAACGCCATAGTTCAAACAATATCGGCGCCCCGAACTGCCTTACCACAACAAAGTGTCGCCCCAGTCAGTGCACTACAACCGCAAATGATGGCCATGTTCCAGGCTATGTCCGCCCTAGGCGGTAACCCGTTTTTCCCAACAGGATCACCCATACCCCCGGCTAGAACACACATGCCTTACTCCTCCGGAAGCGCCCCGCCATTATGGCTAAACCCATACGCCCCCACTCTAACCCCCGAAACCATGCCCCAACCATCCTCTAGACCCGAGCCGGATGACACGACCAACAAGGGAGACAGTGACACCGAAATTGACCCCAAACTACGCGGAAGCATTAAAAAGCTGCTCAAAGACCTGGCGGTACCCTACCAGGAGTCCCTAGTTCAAAAAAGACTCTCACCCTTCACAAAGAAGATTATGGGCGTCCAACTAAATCCTTACTTTGTTGCTCCCGTCTTCCCAAAATTATACGACGGACGCGATGACCCGGTAGTACATGTGAGGCACTACATAAATAGAATGAAGATGATGTACGCCCCAGAAGCATACATATGCCGCTACTTTGAACAAACATTGACCGGGCCAGTCGCCTACTGGTTCCACAAACTGAAACCCAACTCCATTAGCTCTTGGGACCAACTTAGTGAAGTTTTTTGCAAACACTTCCTCGGACCCACTCCAGCCCCGTACGTGAGCCGGCAGCTACATGAGGTCATTCAAGAACCCGATGAGTCACTCAGATCTTACATCCACCGGTTCAACGAGGTTTGCATCCGTACAAATGACCTTGATTTCAGCACAACAAAGGAAGCTCTCATTAGAGGAATAAGAAACGACAGGCTACGAACAGAGATCATCACCAGGCGACCCCGAGACACCACTCAGATGATAGCCATGGCCAAAAGCATGATAGAAGTAGATGAGATGAATAGATCTAGAAAGAATAAAGGGGAAAATCGGTTCCGAGACCAGCAAGATGGTTACAATGACCACTATCCTCGATGAAGCAAAGGGGAGGAGAGATACCATCTGTATAAACGGAGCGTCCCAAGAACCAACAGGCCAGAGCTAAATGCCCCGCTCAGCTAGATCTTGGTGGAAATAAAGAAAACACACTAAAAGAAAAATGTGAGATTCCCCAAGGTGCAAAAGGGCAGACGATGGGCCAAAACCCAGAAAGCTATTGCGAGTTTCATCGAGCCAGGGGACATCACACTGATGACTGTAGAATGCTGACCGAAGAAGTGCACGCCCTCATTCGAGCGGGAAAATTCAGCCAATTCGTAAAGGGAGTGACGAGAAAAGGAAACAGAGAAACCTCGCAACCATCGCAACCGCCTCGGCCAGGAGACAACAAAGCACACAGAGCCAAAGGAACGATAATGGTAATCGCAGGAGGCCCGAAATTTGAGCACCCTACCAAAAAATAAAAGACAATAGACTTAACGGGTCAGGACGCTAATCTATTTAAAGCTTGCCAAAGGCACTCCTTGGTTACGAAACCTCATACAAATCCATTAATAATTGAGACGCTAACAGAGGGATACATAATAAAGAGAGGTTTGATTGACACCGGCAGCTCAGTCAACTTGATAACCAACGCAGTCCTCTAGAGATTAAACATCCACCATTCTATAATCATCCCGGGCGGGAACCCATTAGTAGGAATTGGAGGCCAACTGGTCCCGTCAACAGGACAAGTCACTTTGGAGGTGGAAGTAGGAAACAAAGACATAACCTGGAGAGGAGAGGTCGATTTCGTCATTGTAGACATTGGAGTCGGTTACAATATGATTTTGGGATGGCCATTTATAATTGAGTCACGCGCAGTAATCTGTCTGGAGTACCTAACCTTACTGATCCCAACCAAGAAAGGAACGGCGGTAGCAGTGGGAGATCCACAAAAAGCCCAAGAAGCTTATGTGGCTTCAACCCAAACTGAACCAGCCTCATTCGAAGTAAAGTTCGAAATAGAGAATCGTGAAAGGACATAACCGATTGGAGACTTAGAAGTCCTAAACTTGGCAGAGGGGAAAACGGTTAAAATTGCTAAGGACATGGAGAAAAATACAAAAGCCGCCGTTGTCAATGTGCTGAAGGAATAAAAACACACCTTTTCATGGTCAAGCGAAGACATTGAAGGTATCCGGCTCGAGGTTATGTGCCACAGCCTCAACATCGACCCGTCAGTCTACCCGGTCAAACAAAAGAAGCGTAAACACACCCCAGAGCGACAAAAAGCCATTGAGGCAGAGATTAAAAAACTACTCGAGGCAGGGCATATCAAAAAAGTACACTACCCTGAATGGTTGGCCAATGTAGTACTTGTCAAAAAACCCAATGGTTCTTGGCGAATGTGCGTCGACTTCACAGATCTTAACAAAGCTTGCCCCAAAGAAAGTTACCCTCTACCCAATATAGATCAGCTCATCGACTCAACGGCTGGATTCGCAATCTATTCCCTCCTTGACGCCAAGGCAGGATATCACCAAATACCAATGGATCTCAAAGACGAGGAGAAAACAGCTTTCATCACACATGAAGGAACCTACTACTATAAGGTGATGCCGTTTGGGCTGAAAAACGTTAGAGCCACATACCAAAGGCTGGTGAATGAAATGTTCAAAAGCCTAATTGGCGAAAAAGTGGAAGTATAGGTAGATGATATGATCGTAAAGAGCAAAGATGAAGCTAGCCACGCAAAGGACCTTGAGGCGGTGTTCAAGGTACTTCAGAAGTACCGCCTCAAGATAAACCCAGAAAAGTGTACTTTCGGCGTAAGGAGCGGCAAGTTCTTGGGATTCCTTATATCAGAAAGAGGGATTGAAGCTAACCCAGAAAAGATCGAAGCAATCATTAACATGACTCCGCCCTAAAGCCTGAACGATGTGCAATGCCTCAATGGAAGAATTAACGCGTTGGGACGATTCATCTCTTTCTCCACCAAGAGATGCATGCCATTTTACAAGGCGATAAAACAAGACAAAGCTTTTAAATGGGATAAATGCTGCATCCTCTCATTCGAAAGTTTGAAAGAATTCCTGGCAACCCCCCCCGTTGCTCAGCCGCCCGGTTCAAGGTGAGCCTTTGTTCTTGTATTTAGCTGCAACTGACGAGGCTGTAGGAGCGGTCTTAGTTAGAGAAGAGAACAACCAGCAACACCCCATCTATTACACAAGCAAGGTGTTAAAAAATATCAAGAAAAAATACCCCAAAATTGAAAAACCTACCTTGAGCCTAATCTCGGCATCCACCAGGCTCAGACCCTACTTCCAGGCGCATACAATTACAGTACGAACTAGTTTTCCTCTTAAGAAAGTGTTACAAAGACCTGAGACGTCAGGAAGAATGGTCGAGTGGGCAATAAGGCTTGGGGAGTTTTATATCCGCTTCGAAGGAAGATCCGCCCTAAAAGCTCAAGTCTTAGCTGATTTCGTAGTGGAATTTGTTAGTCTCGAGCCAGCAGAGGTGGTAAAGGCCGAAACATGGATGGTATACGTTGATGGGGCCTCTTCCAATGATGGAGCGGGAGTCGATATACTGATAGAAGGCTCAAATAGAGTCCGCCTCACATATGTAGCCAAACTCGCCTTCCCGGCCACCAACAATGCCGCTGAATACGAGGCCATGATCAAGGGGCTAGAGCTCATTGATGAGTTAACTCTTGACATTGTGGTTATACGAAGAGACTCGCGACTGATTTCTAATCAGATTAATAGAAATTTCGAGACAAAAGGGGAGAATATGGTTAAATACCTTCATAAAGTGCAAAGCCTAATAGAGCGCATGGAGAAGAAAGGAACCAAATGGAAAGTTGAACACGTCCCTCGGAAACAGAACGAAATAGAAGATGAACTGGCAAAAGCCGCCTCAAACCCAGGAGGATATAACCAGCCAGGCAGCCTCTACAAGGTTATCCTCCGCCCCAGCTGCGAGGAAGAACAAGTGCTTTGCGTTGAGGAAGAGATTGACGATTGGCGCCGTCCCATCTCAAATTTTCTCAAAGATGGAAGGCTCCCCCCGGATAAGGAAACTGCCTCAAAGACTATTCGCAAATCTGCTAGGTATTCCCTAGTAAACGACGAACTCTACAGAAAGTCGTATACGGACGCCTGGTAAAAATGCGTCACCCCGACTCAGGGAAAAGGTATCCTGGCAGAAATACATGAAGGAATCTACGGATCTCATCAGGCGGCCTCCACATTGCTACGAAAAGTCATCCTAGCCGGTTACTATTGGGAAACAATGGAGGTGGATGCAAAGGAGTACGTCTAAAGATGCCACCCATGCCAGGTACATTCAAGGAAAAACCACCTACCTCAAGCCAACCAGCAGCCGTTAATGACCGCCTGGCCTTTCTCAACTTGGGGAATCGACATTGCGGGACCTCTGCCAATCGCAAGAGGGCAAAGAAAGTTCGTGATTGTAGCAATTGACCATTTTACGAAGTGGGTCGAGGCGGTAGCAGTCAGCACCATCACTCCAGAAAAGACCATAGACTTCGTTTGGAAAAACATCATCACAAGATTTGGTGTACCTAGAAAGATAGTCTCGGACAACGGCACGCAATTCATCTCAAGAAAATTCACAGAATTCGGCAAAGGACTGAACATAGAGAACCACTACTCCTCTGTGGTACATCCCCAGATGAACGACCAAATAGAAGTCACCAACAGAACGCTAGGAGAAGGGCTCAAGAAACGTCTTGAGAGTGGGAGCAAGGGCTCTTGGCTAGACAAACTCATTAGTGTGTTATGGTCATACCGAACCACACCGTGCAGACCAATGGGCGAGATGCCTAATTCCCTAGTACATGGGGCGGAAGCCTTGATTGCTGTGGAAATTGCTACACCAACCGACAGAATCATCTACTACACTGAAGAACAAAATGACGTCAATCTAAAGCATCATTTGGATAACCTTGAAGAAAGAAGGGAAAGAGCTTACGTTCGAATGGCCGCTTACAAAGCCAAAATAGCAAAGTACCACGATCGCAAAGTCATAAGCCTACAACTGAGAGAAGGTGACCTAGTCCTCAAAGACGCCGCAGCTTCGCAGTCACGAGAAGCCAAAGGCAAGCTTGGAGCGAATTGGGAAGGACCCTACCAAATAACAAAGGTCGTCGGCCCGGCCACATAAGGCTTAGCAACCTTGAGGGCAAAAGTCTACCAAGAACGTGGAATATCTCAAATTTCAGACCGTATTATAAATACAATGGCTAGGTGTGAGCATGGGATTTCATACCAGCTCGCGCGTTCAAGGATGATGGCTTTTTCGGGATTTTATTATCGAATCACACGATTTTCGACTATCCGATGATCTTTAAATGGGAGTATTCCACGTCGTTGTATAATAATAATAAAATAATATAAAATAATATTAATAATGAAAGAGACGTTATCCCGATAGCGTGGTAGCCTCGCGCGGAGGGAGCCTTGAGCGGAGGCAACCTTATGCGAGGCAACCTCGCGCGGAGGTACGGGCGAGGCTGCCTCCCGCGGAGGCAACCTCGTGCGGATGCAAGGGAGCCTCGCGCGGAGGGAGCCTCGCGCGAACGAGAGGGAGCCTCGCGGAGGCAACCTCGCGTGAATGCGTGGGAGCCTCGCTTACACGCGAGGAGCCTCGCCGAGATTTGTTCCCGGCGAGGCCCTATATTTTGGATTTTTCAGGACTTTTTTTTCTATAAATAGGCGGGTCTTTTTCAGTACACGGGGGTCGAAAATTCAGGGAAAAAAATTATTCTCTTCAGATAAAAAAATACAAAAAAATATTCTTTTCTTCTAACTTCTTTTTTCTTAGATCCAAAACACTTTTGGATCCCAAATTTCTTCATCTTTTACTCAAATTTCTTCATCTTTTTATAAAATTTCTTCATCTTTTCTTCTTAAATCCTCAAATATTCTCGGGTCTAAAACCAATTTAGAACCTGATTTTGACTATCTTTTGGATAAATAAACATATTATTTTCCAACATAACCATTATTTTCACAATCAAATCAATAACTACAAAAACGAACGAGGAACGCTCCCGGGAATCAAACGGACACGCCGAAGTTGATTCACGCCAAAAGGGTAAAGCCTCTGAGTTCCTAGAGCTGCAAATTCCATGTTCATCTTCTTTTCTTTTTAATTTTTATTTTTGACCTAGGAAATATTTTTTTTCTTTGTTATTGTAAGTAATGTTGTAATTCTCCTCTTTCTTTTATTTCTTTTTAATTTTTGTATTAGAATATCCCCACGAAGGGAATAAGATATATTCTTGGATAACAAACCTCACGTTTTGCCATGCTATCATTTTCATTAATTAAAATTGATCAACCAATGTGCTAATGAAACGAACGGTTTTATTTAAATTAATAACTTTAAAATTGCCGATGTTTTTAATTAGGCCACGCGGGCCTCGCTAAAATCAAATCGAGCATACGTGATATATCCCCTGTGCTAACCTTTGTGGATGCAAGTTAGATGTATGTTTAGGCTTTTATTTTTTTTCCTTCGGGTATTGCACATATTTTACGAAAAATGTAATTAATAGGGTAGCGGGCAGTTGCATCCCCCGATTTTTGAAGCCTTGTAATTTCCATTTTTCACTTTTACTTTCCGCATTTACTTATTGTTTTGTGGATGATTTATTTTTCCATTTTGTGAATGATTTATTATTCCGCGATACGTGAATCATGCATCTAAACTTCAAAAATGACCTTCGTGCGAATATGCACAATTAAAAGAAAACGGTTTTCTGTAGATATAATATATTGTGATCACTTAAGAAATAAGAAACTTATCCCGGACCCGAATCTCTGTGTCTTGGTGAGCCATCCCTCGGACGTTAAGCCTCACAGGACTCTAATTCCTGGAAAGAGCTAATCCATGTGGCGACTCCACACTGAGAGATGGCGGATTCGGGTTCGAACCGATCTTAAACATTTTTCACCTTTTTCTCTTTCAAACCTTCTTTTTTCCCGGGTCCCAGACCCGATGCTTTCTTTTTCAAACACCCCGGTGGACCGCGCCTCTCATATCGCGCGCTCTCGGCCCACAGCTCAATGTCGCCCGCTCACACTAGGGAACCAGGCGCTGCACTCTTTTCCTTCCCCTGGATTTTTTCCCACTGAGTTTTTTCCTTGAGAAGGTTTTTAACGAGGCAGCATCCCCTAAACCAAACCCAGCTAACTAAGCACCGGTTTGTATGTTTATGTAATTGAGAATTATGACAATAAAAGCGCACGATTCAATCTCCTTTTACAATCATTATTTTACGATAAATAATTACGTTCCACGAATGTCGCTAAGCTTTTAAAGCCTTAGTTCAAATATGGCATTCTAACAAATATTCCTTGAGACGGAATGCCTTACTGAAAGGTTAAAACTTAAACTTCTCCTCGAGACGAAAAGCATTATTAAAAACCTTAGAGAAATCTAAGTTTGAATAACACTAAGCATTTAAAGCCTTAGTTCAAATATGGCATTTTAACAAAGAGCCCTCAAGGCGACAAACCTTATTAGAAAGCAAAATCTAGGGAAAATTTAATACCCCTCGAGGCGGCAGAGTAACTGAGAAATCTATAATAAAGTTTCCTTGAGGCGGGCAATCGTAATGAGCCATACATGTATTGCGCTCCAAGTAAATTTTCCTCGACGCAAGGTGATCATATTGGCCTTGATCCAAATGATGCATTTTAAATGTACCTCGAGATGAAGCTTAATCAAGCATTTTACGCCTTGAGTTAATCTCTTATGATTAAACATTTTTAAGTCTTGAACTAATGATCAAGCATTTTTTGTTAAGCCTTGAATTAATGGTCAAGCATTTTAAACCTCGAGTCAATTCTTTATGATTAAGCTTTGATCCAAATTGAGGTGGTACACTTAATTTTTCTCATGCTGGTGGACAATACACAGCGTAAAACGAAAAACAAGAACAAAGAGAAAAATGGAAAAGTTGGCTTCATTAATTCAAAATTTTTTTTTTACAAATGAACACGAAAATAAACATCCTATCCTACACTTGATCATCCCCGGCTAGAAGTTCATCGACGTTGGACGGCTCAGGAGAACCGTCAGGAACCTCCTCAAAAGTAGGAAATGGAACGTTCTCCACCATGTCATCTTGGAGCTCTGGCAGTGTGAACGCACCGCCTCAACGAGGTGAGATCCAAAAATCCGGGCCATCTTGACCATCTTGCCCACGACTCCATCTAGCTCGACGTCCCTCTCTTGCACTTCCTTCTTTAAAGCGTCAACTTCCCTTTGAGACGCCTGGAGATCAGCCTTGACACTTGCAGCATCTTTCTCCAATGTGGTGAAGCGCCCGAGAAGTTGATCATGAGCCTCGCGAAGCCCCTCTAGTTTCTTCTCTGTCTCTTTCTGCTTCGAGGCCACCTCCGCTTCACTTCGCTTGGCAGCAGCCGCTTCGTTCCTTGCCGCCTGAAGATCTGTCTTGACTACTTGGAGCTCAGCCTTCACCTTAGCTTGATTAGATAACCTTCGGTGTATTTCCATACACCGAGACATAGCCTGCAGGCAAGGAAGATGGTTAAAGGCTAAAATAAAAACAACCTAAAGATAAATCTTACCTCAGAAAGAGCATCAGCTAGCCCTCTGGTCAAGCAAACACTTGACTCTTCTTTGTAAGCTTCCCGATCTCGGGGAAATGGAAGCACGTGGTGAAGCGCTAACTGCACTTGCGGGCTCGTGATCCTGCCCTGAGGACCAGCGAGCTTGAGGAAGCTATCCTTAAAGTTGGAGGAAAGGGAAGGAGAAGCATGAGAGGCCGAGGTGATAGGAGCAGAGGCCGAGGCGACAGGAGCAGCGACCGAGGTGACATATTTAGATTAACGCGGAGTCGAGCAAGCAACCTCTTGACTCTGCATAGATTAGGATTAATCATGAAAGTTAATATATGAAATAACTCAACTCAAAACCTTACCCTCTTAGGTATCATCTCGGAGGGAGCAACTTCATCATCCCATGCCCTCTTTCGAGATACCGCCTTCTTCGGCGGGGCGGCGTTTGTAGCATCTTCCTGGGTGAGGTCAATTTTCTCTGCCTCTTTCCTCTGATTTTGTCGGCCCAGAACTTTTGTACCTTTACCTAATTGTTTGTTAAGAGAAGTGCTTAGGTGAGACGACGACATTCTGTTCAAAGAATAAAAATATACAAATAAGACTCACCAGGAATATCGGTCACGCCGTCATAATATACAAATTCTATGCCATCCCATGCGATTACTGGGATGTGGTTCAGAAAGGCCCAGGCGATATTCGCCAGCGACCATTGCCCCTGTTCGAGCCGGCAGAAAATTTCAATACGGGGGTCTGGCTCAAGACCCCTCAAGGGAAGCGTCTCAGGTATGTCCTCCCTCCAGCGAGTCGGAAATGATGGATACGCCGAGTCTACTTTAACATAGAAGAAATACTGTTTGAAATTTCGAATAGACTGAGGATGGTTCGAAAAGAAATAAAAACCATCCCTACTTCTAAAGTGGAGATGGTCTTCAGATGACTTCCGCCTCATTGATGCCAGTCAGCTGAAGAAAGAGGAATCGAAGTTGAGGCCGAGCCCACAGCATATGTGGTAATGGCCCACGATGTCCAACCAGCAATCGGGATGTATTTGAGATGGGCACACCCCCCAATCTGATAGTAATCTCACGATCTCTTTCGGAAGTGGGTAGGTAAATCCGGCCCATATCTGCTCAATATAAATGCTAAAGTATCCCTCTGGGGGGTTGTGTACATGTTCGTGTTGAGCCGGAAGTAGACATGGTTTTCCGATGAGCCATTTGTGAACCTCCACCTCAAAACATATGTCTATTTCATGCGCGATGGACACCATGTTCTCAATACAAGGCGTAGGACCCCTTGCCCGGCTCTTCCTTATCCCTCTAGGTTTTTGAGCCCGCCTCACTACCTCTTGAGGCTGCGACGGTCCCGCCTCCTGGTTTGGGCCGGTTCCCTTCGTTGAGCCCTCACTACCATCATATTCATCTACGGCTCTCATTAATGAGTCGTTTGAATCAATCTAAGATGATCGCTCGGGGGATAAAGGTAGGTCAGTCATCTTCCTACACGCCCTTCGTTTTATCCTAAGAAAGGGATGTTGGTTAGTTCTATCGATGGTAACTAGCTGGGATAGTATTTGGTCCAATTTTAAGTTGAGCTTTGTTAAGCGTGTAAAAGCTCTATCGAAGGCAGCGTTGCTACTAGAGCTACAAGAACTCATCCTAAATAAATAAGGAAACGTCAGATTGCAAATTCAACAGAGACACCGCCTCATGAAAATCCGCTTCCATGAGCGGGTTTTCCATGCGTGCCATAGCCCAAACCATCCTACAAGCCCAAACAGGGCACCCAAACCCTATGAGATGCAATCTGACATCTAAAAGTGTTCACTATCCTATGCGACTGCGTGCGGCGGTCCCATCAACAAAAATAGCCGGAATACCCAAACGGAGGGATATTCCGGTGACATTTTTTAGTTTAAAGCACGCAAGCAATTATCGCAAATTAGGAGCAGTTACGAAACCTCAAAATAGCGTACACTAACAGGAAACATCACAAACACATAACGGCAGTTAAACCTAATTCGTGATTTTGGTATAGGTACGACAGCAAAAGGGTTTTCAAGGTACAAAGTAAAATCGGCGGCGTGATGGCCAACAAATTTAAAGCGTTTAAAGATAGTTGAGAGCTTACTTGAAGGCTGTAGTGGAGCAATCGTTGGATCAGAAGCAATGGTAGAAACTAGGTTGTGTTTTCACAAAGGTACAAAAGAGAAATTTGCAGAGGGAAATTTTCCGAAAGTGAAAAGGAAAGCCAAAGAGACGCGCCATTTTTAAAGGTTTTGAATTTTGAAAGACGTAGACAATTCTAGAAGGACGCGTGGCGCACTTGGGTAGGTCAGTGTGATTTATGAAGCGCCCTAACAGCTGGCAGCGGAATGATAATCGTCAAACTTTCAAAGATGGAGTCAATGTCATGGTTGAGGCGGCGCAAGCTTTAAAAAGCTTCTTTAGCCTTGCGGGGGGACTTCTGATATGAAGGTGTAAGACCACGCCGTCTCAAGAGAAGTAACTGCCGACTCACCTTGTGTTAGTTATCCCGCCTCGAGTTGCTCGTCCTTAACTTTCATGATTGTTTGGTCTCAAGTTTCGAGACTACGCCATTTCTTGA